>VDFB02202419.1:46647-77474 GCA_007258455.2 Sequoia sempervirens
AGACATGTATGAAAAATGTGTTAGCATAGACAAGGCAGTGAACTCTTTGAAAAAATGCCTCAAAGAAAATGAGGTTTCATGGTGATGGAATGCCATGACAATCAAAAGCATTTGATTGTCATGGCATTCCATCAAGTCATGAGACCTCATTTCTTTGAGGCATTTTTTCAAAGAGTTCACTACCTTGTCTATGATATTGCTTACTATTATGCTTTTGATAGATTTTTTCCAAGCATGCATAGCTTGTTCGAAAGCACTTCTTTTAGGCTTTCAACCATAGCAACAAGGAAAACACTTGAACTATTTGACAAAATGCTTTGGTAGACATGTATCAAAAATGTGGTAGTATAGACAAGGCAGTGAACTATTTGAAAAAATGCCTCAAAGAAATGTGGTCTCATAGAATGTCATGACAAGCAAATGCAATTGGCAGTTGCTCCTAGTTATTAGTTATGCAATGTGAAGTAATTGCATAACTTCTTAGGTTGACTTTGTAAAAACTATATTGTAATTGAAATTTTGTCATCTATCAGCATCTAGTTATTAGTTATGCAATGTGAAGCAATGATTTGAGTTTGAAAGATGTGCAATGCAATGTAATCAACGCTATGAATATAAACTACAAAAATCTATTTTTTACTAAGTTACCGGTTCGTTTTGGGTTCAACAACCCGTTCGCCGGTTCGGGAATTTTTTTTGGGGTTGGGTTCATTTTGGGTTCAAGAATACAAAACATAAAAAAATGAAATATATACATATTTGTAGCAAAGAATTAAGTTCGTAATACACCACCATATTAATAGTCAAATAACATAGCAAAAAATACACCACCACTTTCATAGTCAAATATTAAAATATTAGTGATACTCGAATGTCATGATACAAAATTATAAATTAAAGTTCAAACATAAAAATTTCAAGTGTTTACAATCAACCATTATTGATCATTGATCAATCTGAAAAGTGTGAACATTTTTCTATGTGGAAGGAAAACAAGAAAACAATGTTACATAATTATTTACATTGTGAAAGAGCCAAAACCTTTTCCTTGCAGATCATAGAAGAATCTTAGTGATTTTTTGGGTGTCCTTTCCTTGGAACGGAACTATCCTAAGCCATGAATGATTGACCAAGAACTGTGAGAAATAAATAAGATAAATCATGCAACTTGTTGCAATTTCTTTCCTTGGGAAAAAGGGCAAAGTTTTCTTTTTAAGGAGAATCTCCTTTAGAGTTTGAACACATTGATAATTTTCAAGATAGACTTAGCCAAATATGTCATCTAGGTTTGAAGCTTTTAGGTAAAATGTTTGCTTCTTAAAATTTTGTTCAAAATTCAAGATGCAGGCTCTCCTCCCTTAGGGAAGAGAAGGCCTATCAAACCTAACACTCTTATGCAACACTTCTTAAGTTCTTGTTGATGCAGTATTAGATGGGAAGTTTCAAAAGAGGCATGGTTATATAAATTCTCATCTCAGGACTATCATTGCATCAAATTAAGAATTTTCAATCCTTTATGGTCTAGACAAGAGAAGTATGGAGTAGTGTTCCAATGCTAAAGTCTTATTGTGAGTCTCTTTACTATGAGTGGTTCAAAAGTGAGGAATTTGTCTTCTGCACCAAATGATAAATATTCACAATATGTGCTAGGAAGGAATAAGTCCATAAGATTGAGTATGCAAGAACTAAGAATTGCAAAATTGGCTTATGTTTGACTTCCACACAGAAATTTTCACACTTTTCGATGTTCACATGTAAGTAAAAAAGTATATGTGCGTAAGTTGTAAAGTATACACTTGAATACATGTAACTCATATCTATTGAACCATGAATTTATAATGCAAATATGGACACCATGGATAAAAAATATTTATATTAAAATCAAATAGCCATGTACGGATACATTAATATATGTCGATATAAGTATAAAATATAGTTACAAAATAGCCATATAGGCTTACGAGAATGCCATATGGGCATACAATGTCAAATATATCCAATACAAAAAATGCACAAAATTGCCATGTAGGCATACAACAAAGGGCTCTTCATTCAAAATTCATTTCTCTCCATGCTCTGGTTCAAATACAATTTTCTTTCCCTTTGCTTGGCGATCCGATGGCGATAAGTCTATCACCTGTTTTTACTGTGCTTGAGGAGTGCTCCTGCTGCTCCTCCTAGGGTTTAGCTCCTGGTGAAGTTTTAACTATTACAATAAGAAGTAAAGACATTAATATATAGAAATTACATTATAAAAATTGATATATTTAACAAAATAATCACTTACGGCCATCTCACATCACTCTCCTCGATGGAAATATTTGCACGTCGATGTTGAGGCGCAAGCTCAAGCCCTATATAAACCATCCAAATAGGAATTAAACTATGAATCAATAATGGTTTGATTTTTCACTAGAACTAGTTCATCTATAACAACTAATGTAAATTGAAATTTAGTAATTTTGCCTCATACCTCCCCTATCGAGCCATCGAGGATTGTATAGCGTAGGAAACACCAATATCCATTTCCCTCATAACGCTTACGGTAAGTCACCAACATCTGAAAATAAAACAACAAATTATTCAATCACAAAAAGTTACAATAGCGATCCACGTGATGACTTATAATGTATGAGATCTAATGAACAAAATTTTGAGTACAAGTATTAAACAGATATATTTCTGATTATTAGTTATTGAATTTGAAGTAATGCTTTGAGTTTGAATGATGTGTAATGCAACGTAACCAACAATATGAATATAAACTACACAAATCTATTAAACTTAGAATTCATTAGTTAAGTTCTCTTTATTCTATATTACCTCTGGAACGTTTGATCAAATCTACTGGCACTAGGAGGTGTTTCCTTGAAACCTCCAACATTACCCTATTCAACATCCAAAATCACATATTAAAATACAATTTGTAAAACAATGCTATTAACATGTAATAAATTTATAATTGTTTACTAGTTACATACCCCACTGATAGGTGTACTGCAAAAATAAGTAGGGGGAGCACTGGTGTATCCAGTCTCAACACTATGACCCTTAAAATAATAAAACTAAATTAGTTAATCTTGCATTTCACAATCAGAATTTAATAAATTAAAATAAATGAACATGTTGAATTTTACCTGAGTGTTAATGCCATATGCATCATGCAAAATGTGAGCCGTCCTCTCCATCCCCATAGATTCATACGGATCGGGCTACGTAGTAGCATATGGATCCTATGTAGCACCCTCCTGAGTGCCGGTAGGGTCATACGAACAACTTGCCCTGCAAGATTGACACACATGGGTTCAAAGGCCACCACCTGAAGACTCCCCTGGATGGTGCTGTACAATAGGGCTAGTGTGATGGATGACACTCTGGGTCAAAATTGTGATTGCCTGCAATGTCTCTATGTCGGCACTCTCCTTTGCAATGGCATGCATCACAATGTGCTGACGAGGCGGCCTAGCGAGAGGTCGTCTCCCTTGCTGCACATGATCCAGCTGTGCACCGGGCCTATCCTGAGCTTACCCCCCACCTCTCCCCTAGAACTCCCTCATATCAAAATAATTTGGGATTTGGTTCAATACAAACTCACTGTATAGTTTCCTAAGAAAATATTGGGGGACTTCACAATTATTGCACGGTGGGTAATCAAAGACCAAATACCATCTATCATAAAAATGGTTCCTAATCTCTTGGTGGTAGCACCAATGAATAGGAAAACTCTTTGCATTGAGGGTAAGATTTTGATTTGTTTTAGGGTCAGTGAATAGAGAGCACAAATCACCTTTAGTAATTTTTAAATCTTTTACTTGTTTATATGATAATTTGTCTGCATAATATGCCCTGGCTGCTTGCCTCCTATCTTGCCATCTAGATATTTGTTGGGTAATTACATCTACATTTTTTAACATCTCTTTCAATGAATTTTCTAGAAGCATTCTTTCTCTAGTTGAAGCATTTGGATCACTCAACCTACTGATAAGATCCTCAAGTTGTTTTCTATTGTTCTCAATTTCACTCAAATTTTCTTGAGTGCCAGGAGGGTATTGAGTGATTGGTGGGGGAGGTTGATTTTGTTGAGGATTTTGTTGAGGATTTTGCTGTTGAGGATTTGCCTCCTCTTCTTGTTGAGGATTTGCCTCCTCTTCTTGTTGAGGATTTGTAGGATTTCCTACAAATTTTTTAAAAAACAACCAAATCTAACCTAAAACAAACAAAATCAATTTCAAACTAAGAAATTCAAAATAAATAGAAAACAATACTTACCTTCCGCACCTCTTCGTCATCGTGGCACCATATTTGCAAGAAAATCCAATTGTTATTGATGAAATTTGTAGAAATATTTCCTCCTAGAATGCGAGCGTGAAAGTGAGGATTTTTTGCTGCGGGCAAAGCTGAGAAACAATAAACAGAAAATGATACACTTTTCACTTTTTTTTTTTGCTTTTAAAACAACATAACGCGAGCATGTTATAACACGCTCGCGTTATCTATTTTCAAAAACTTTTTTCCATTTTGCCACAAAAGTGCGACCAACTTCATGCACCCGCCCCTATAATAATTATCTTAGATTAACATATTATATTATATAATTAATTATATTTTAATTTTATTATTAATCTAATATTAATAATAATAATCATCATCATTTATTAATATGGGGGCCTTGGGTGGCAATTATATTGGCCCGGGTGGGGATTATATTAGCCTCTACTTTATTTTTCTATACCTTTGCCTATGCCTATGTCTCTATTATGTTTTCCTATGGCTTTGCCTCTACTTATGTGATTGAACCCCCTGTTGGTGGAAGAACCACTGCTTCAAGGTAAACAAATCCAAGATTATGGCATTGCATATGAAATTACTACCTCCACCCCTCTTACTACTATGTTACTACCTTTTATGATGCTATTTCAATTGATGCTTTTGTTTCATCAATGAATTATGGTTCAGTTGGACCCTCCCGATCATAGAAAGGTGGTACTCGATCCACCATCATGCTTAAGTGGAACAGTCTTATTAAGCATAAAGAATACCCCTAACCAAATAGAACATACCACAACATATATTAATTTCTATAATATAATCTAATAAAATTATTATATAATAATATTAGATTATTATTATATATATTTCAATAATATTAATAGATTATATTATATTGTAATATTAGATTATTATTAATACATAATAATAATAATTATA
This sequence comes from Sequoia sempervirens, assembly GCA_007258455.2. Taxonomy (NCBI): domain Eukaryota; kingdom Viridiplantae; phylum Streptophyta; class Pinopsida; order Cupressales; family Cupressaceae; genus Sequoia; species Sequoia sempervirens. The sequence continues at coordinate 51,856 of VDFB02202419.1, forward strand.
ATGTATATCTTTAATATAAGATGTAATTTGGGCCCACGTGCTTAATATAATTAACTTTTTATCATAGGTTATGAACTTTCTTGTTTTGTATGTGTTTTTCTAATATAGTCATACATTTATTCTTCATATACTCCATTCAAGAATGACATGTCCCTTCCATAGCCGTATCCCACATATCTAATCATGAGTATGGTTTATTCATTCACATAATTTCCAACTTTTGATGTCTGTTTCTAGAGAATAGATAGATTTTCTTGTTGCCATTAATCACTCCCTTACTTTTCATTAGCCCAATTGATGGGCTTTTTGATCGTAGTGTAGAACACGAGAAGAACTATTTGGCTATGTTATAGTGTGACAGTAGATGTAACTCCCATGCCTCCTACCAAATATATCGCTCATACACTCCCATTGAAGGAAAATACCACAAATAGAAAAACAAAGTGGAAAAATTCAATAGTTAGCGATAAGGAAAAATTTGACGGCTACGATTCTTTCAATTGTCTTGTTTGCTATAGATGTCATGACAGTTGTGGATACACTGTAAGAGGTTGCATTGGTTCATAGAGAGAATGTGTTCGATATAATAAATTCTTTAAATAAAACTATTAAATAATTACCACATCAAAAAACATTATTAATTATATTTATATTTTTTCTAAATAAAACTATTAAATAATTATCACAATTAAATATATTCTTATTTTTAACTTCTTATAACTTGCTTGAATATAATATTAATTATTCATTATAAATTTATATAATACAAAAATATTTTTAACACAACAATTTTGAAAAGTGAAGGTAATAATTAATTATCGATTTGATCTAAATTGGAGAGAAATAAAAGAACTACCTTTCTAATAAAAACAAAATAAATTCTTAAGGTAAATATATCAAATTTTTATTTATTTAAGATCTATTTTATTTTAGATGTTTATTTTATTTGGGTTATAAAATTATTTTATTTTAAATAATAATTAGTTTATTTTAGTTTAGATATCTTAAATATATTTATATAAAAGATGTTAAAGAGATATTATTTTAAAAATGTTTATATTAAATTTATGATAAAAATTAGATAGGAATCTTCTAATTATGTCTCTTGATGTTTTTTACATTAACAAATTATTATATTTTTCTATATAAATATTACATTTTAATATCTATTTAGGCTATTACAAATACATAGATAGATAAATAATTAAATGTAAAAAGACACAAAGTTATTTTATTTACTTTAGGAGTTATTGGTTAATTGTCTTTAACAATTACTTAATAGAATTTTTTCTACCTAAAATAAGCATTTTTTTCAAGAAAATTATACAATTATTTTAACTAAAAATATTTTTAAAAGAAATTATTAACAATCTAATAGAATAATATCTTTTATCTCTTATTATGATTGACTAATATTTTTAATTATTATTTTATCTTTAATATAAATTGTTAAGAAACTCTTGGTCACGAATGTACACGACTACAATTCAAAGTAAGGAAAGTTAAGAAATGATATGGAAATTATAGCATTCACAATAAAACAAACACTAAACATGGGTTTATTTAGAGAGACAATTCAATGCTTTATGTGGGAAGAATTGTATCAAAAGTATCATTTTATCATATTTATGTCATGTGCTTACTTTTGGGAAAAAGAGGTCAAAGATGTCAACCTATTAATGGGAAGAATTGTATCAAAAGTATCATTTTATCTTATTTATGTTATATGTTTACTTTTGGGAAAAAGAGGTCAAAGATTTCAACCTATTAAATTTTAAAAAATTATAAGATCATCTACATTTCAATCATCAGTGATAAAATTAATTTTAGAAAATCATATGAAAATGAGAGGGGGTTTCTATGTAATTTGATGTATAATCCTCTATAATAATTTTGATAAGAGCTTGGGTAACATTCATTTTTGGCTAAAGTTATGCTTTTCTATTTTCTTACCATTTTATTTGTTTTTTATTTCATTGAGGACCAGTATTGTATTGGATTTGCACCTTCTTTTCAATCTTCTTGTCTTCTTCAAGTTGCCATAGTATATGGTAGATCTTATTTTTTCACATATAATCTTTTGTGTTTGTCAAAACATGTAGATCCTAATTTTAGTTACAATATTTTAGTTAATTTGTCATTTTTCAATTATTATATTTAAAACGTGTAAATCTTTTTCATGATCATTAATCTTCTTCGAATCTTGGTGGGAGGAGAAGAACTAGATTTGGTTTAATTGTATATTATGCATAATTTTACTTTCCTTTTGGAATATTCCATCTCTTTTATTTTGTATTATATAACACTAATAAATACTCTAGAAGACATCATCTCTCTCACATAATGGTTCGTTCAAAATATGAATAAATGTATCAATAGTAAAATTCAAATTTTGAAAATAAGCAGATAGTCTTATTTTGATTAAGCATAAGAGGAGGGTTTTTGAAAGGGTTGTAACCCTTTTATACAAAGCTATAATGATAAGTTGATGAAACCCAACCAACATCAAGGGTCAACAACATGGAACAAGTAGTAAAATATAGCAAAACATTAGCAAGCAATCAACTCCACACCTCAAGGAGCTAAAAATAAATAGCAAAGGGCCTAAAGCCCATGGAACACAAAAGACCAACCATATCTTGGCCGTTTGAAACCAAAATTTTCCAAGGAGCACTAGATACCAATTATAATGGATCCTTAAAACAAATATCATTCTTATTAGGAATAACCTCCCAAGAGGTAGAAAGAAACAAAGGCTAAGTTTTTCTCTCGAAACAATCATCATTTTTCTTTACTTGAATTGGGTGAACTTTGTATGACAATAAATGGGATCTCCTTGACATCCTTGTAATTAGTGATCTCTCTTTATTAGTAGACCTCTAGTGGCAACTCATTGATGGATTTTCTATCCTCATCAACAACAGGAAGCTTAGGAAGTTCATCATGCATTCTTTCTTTCTCTAGACACATTGCGAGTGTTTGTTTCTTGGTCCCTTTGCCATAGCATGGCCCACTTTGAGACAACTATTACAAACCATAAGTGAATCCACAAAGACAAAATAAATGGCCTTAAGCTCATGGAACAAAAAATAATAGCCATATCACATGGTCGTTTGAAACCAAAACATTCTAAGGAGCATTGAGCAACCCCTTCCAATGGATCCTTAAAACAATTTTCCTTCTTTCAATAGGAATGGTCTCTTGAGAGGTAGAAAGGAGCAAAGGGCTAAGCTTATCTATTGAAACCATCTTCCCTTTTTCTTTACTTCAATTGGGTGAACTTTGTATAATAGTAACTTGGGTCTCTTTGACACCCTTGTAATTAGCTATCTCTCTTTATTGGTAGATCTCTAGTGGCAACTAATTGATGGCCAAGTGCTAACCTCATTAATAGGAGGTTGAGGAGGAATCATGTGCTCTTTCTTTCTCTAGATAGGCTATGAATAGTTGTTGCCTAGGCACCCTACCATAGCATGCACCACTTTGAGATAATTGTTACAAATAACAAGTGAATCCTCAAAGACAATTGATTACACCTAAACACCTAGTTTTGAGGATATAGAAATCAGAGAGGGGATAACTTTGTCCATTTCCACAATGAAATAAACTTTAGAAAATAGCAATTGTTTCTTGGACATGGTGACGACATCTACCATAAAAAAATATCCAAAAGAATTAGCAATGTGTGATAGAACCCCCTCCTAGTATTCTAGTGGTAGACTAGGAAGCCTAACCCGAATAGGAATCTGGTTGACACTTTCTTTTTTAGGATCAAAATCTAGAACCCATTTGTTGAGGAATAAAATTTTCTTTCCAAGAAACTATTATTAGCTTTAGAGGATTCGCATACAATCATCATGGTTCAAAAAATAAGTCCTTTCTGATTGTAGAAATCTCTAAATGACCTTTAGTATTCCACTTCTGCAAAGATCACTTTCTAAACACATCAATATTTGGTCTAGCTCTACAAAATTTACCAACAAGTGAATGCTCACACCTATAAATTGCTCTATCAACAACAAAATCAAGGACATGGATAATTTTTTTTTACCATCTATTGATGGAGCCAAAGCCAGAGCTGATGGGAAAGTGACTAGGTCTTTGAAAGTCTCCACCCAAGTCTTCATTATCTTATCAATCCTAGAATTGATAACAACAAAAAACATACCAACATCTACACCATCCAAAGAAGCAAGGTTGGTTGCAGTATTTAGCAGACCCACCTTGGGAACCAACCTAACACCAATGTACAAAGGTGAGTTGAGAGAGAGGGTGTCAAATTTGAGTTTAGACAACCCACAAGCCAATGGAGGTCCAAATCAAACCACAACCTTGAGTGTCATAGGAGAAGTGTAACACCCCGCCGTGCAAACCCCAAAGGAACAAATAAAAACACAACAATTTTTTTTTAAAAGAACATAAGAATTGTACTTAAGTATTCCAACTTAACAATGTTCTAAGTTGCACAACTAATTCCCTTGGGGTACACGAGGTGACATTACTAAACTAACCCATAACAAAGATAATAAATTAAATAATAAATAAACAATTATGTAAATCCATTTGTCCACAACATCATTAAAACATCCATAATGATAACCACATAATAAGAGTAAACCATATTAACCCATATATGCAAAACACAGATGAATTAATCATGAAGATATTAAATATATATATATATATATTTCCACAGATACAACATAACATAATCAGTAATTACAAATGATAGTTCATGAATGATTACATGGTATGAATAAACATTACATCAATCTGAAAGTACAACATAATGAACATATAAAAAAATTACATCAAGGTCTTCCCAACACACGTGGGAGTGATACATTAATAAATGAAATACATTAGTAGTACAAATACACATCTAGAGCATATGAATCCTGGATCAACATCATCTGTCAAAACCCTGCATTGAATAGTACACCTGCATTCAAAGGGAACCCAACGGGGTGTGAAGCACATTCCACCCAACCACCCCCATGTTGGGAGTAGACAAGGAAGGATCCCCAACAAAGCACATCAACAAAACATAGGACTAACTCTAGACAAGATAACATAATATCAAAAGACCACATAGAAAACTAAACGACAATCATTCACCAATAGACATAACAATAAACCACTTTCCAGAAAAATACAACAATAAATCACGAAACACATCATCAATAAATCTCAATTCCTTATATCAATAGAATACTTCCAGAGGACTCCAATAAAACAACACAAATGGAATGTTAGAGGAGAGTGTCATCACATGGCTTCACATGGATTATCTAGACAACCTATCACAAGGTGCCGCCTCCATCTATACATGGATTATCCAGACAACCTAGTTCAAGGTGCCACCCCCATCTATGGTTCTCCTAATAGCCTATCTCAAGGTGTCGCTCCATAGGGTTACTCATGTGGAATCGTTAACCTCTCGTGAAGACAAGGCAATGATCTTGCCAACCATGATCTTCTCGGTCCCCTTTAGTCTGTGATAGCACTAACAAGTGGGCGAGGCGTCATAATTATCTTATTAATGTTAAAACCACCCACCCATAATTAATTACTTAGGTTATCATTGATTACTCTAACTCTACGTGGGTTACCCTGACAACCCCTTTGTGCACTGACCCCCACTTAGAGCCACTCTCTCTAGACACTCAAACACAAATATCCAACACAAAAGGATTGCACCAACAAGAAATACTAAACCAATCAAATGGATCCTCCGTGAGGCATAACCATCTCGCCAAAACATATGAAATACATCCACAAAACGATACAATCCAAGTGCAAACTAAATCACAACCATGGTCAAAACATAGGCCAAGCATCAAAATACGAGATCACAATTACACATCAGTATCCCTGCCTCTGGAAGTCCTAAACAACAACTTAAGTTCCTATAACAGGATAAGCTAACTCTAGGGTTTTCCCGCAGACATAAACCCAAACAAAAGAAAACCACAATCGACTCAATAACTACTCTCAAGAGTAAACAATTTGCATAAAACAACGATATACAACTCATTTCAAAACATAATAAATTTTTTCAATAATTAATCAATTGCTCGAGAAAATTCAATCTAAATTTAAAGCACATATTTTATCCCTAATTTCCTCGATTACATTATAACATTGCAACTTGTTAAATTATCAATTTATTTCTTAACCGCAATATAAATAACTATCCAACATATATATATATAGATATATACATGTATATACGCCTTCATACGTATATACATATATACATATATAAAATAAGATATATATATTAAAATCAAATATTTAAAACTCATTATAAAAATTAACAAATAATGCATATATATATATATTAAATAATATATAATTAATATATATATATATTTATATATATATAACATAAAAATCACATATAAATTAAATCAAAATTCAAAACCAAAAGAAATCGCCACGCAATCCATGGGAAAAACCACAGTATATAGTACTGTGGTAGGGGGGTACGCAGCCTCCATAGGTTGCGACCAGCAGCCTTGGCTATCATGCGCAGCCCGTGGCGGCTGCGTATAGCTGACCATAGGGGTCGTGGGTTGTATGGCCTCGACCAACCCCCACCCCCCATTAAAATTTATATTTATATTTATATTTATATTTTTTTTATTTGTTTAATTTTTATTTTAAAATTTTGCTTTCCAAAAAGAAAATGCAGAAATTCGAAAAATGATTTTTATTTTATTAAACATATTTCATTCTATAAAACCATTTTGAAATCTGACCCATATAATGATTTATATAAGAAATTTTCTTATAAAAAGAATAGTATATAATTTATGTTTTTATATATATATATACATATATATATATATATTAAATATATATACATTCAGCGAGAGCTTCAAAATAGATAATATAATAAATTTTATTTATCAGGCCCAATAAACATCTGGGCATGCAATTTCAATGAATTCTCAAAGTGATTTTCTTTCCAAACAATAATTTTTTTCCACTCAATTTTATTGAAGAAATTCGAAAGGTTTAACTATAGTTTTTCTATAGAGAAATTCAAGGGTTTAACAATCAAATTCTCAATAACAGAAAACCTCTTTCAAAACATAGATAATTAATTTTCAAACATGCCAACAAGATTTTGTTCACATAATCCAAAAAGAAGAAAACAATAAGTTTTAGGGAACCTGGAGTCCTTCGTTCGATGTAGAATCCAAACACGATAGTTTTCTTCCTCTTTGCAAGTAGAATCCCCTCTGCAGTTTCTTCTCAGTTTCTCTTCCTTCAGCTCTCTTCTGAATCAATCCTTTTTAATCTTTTCTTCTAGAACAACTTTCACCTAGAAGTACAAAACAAAAACCTATCCTTTTTTTTCTTTTACAGACAAAAACCAGAAATAAAACCCTTGTGTGTGTAAAAGTTGTCTCACAATAAAAATCAATAATAATAAATAAAGCTCATCATCCTTTTCCTCAAAAATCCTCCCCATTCATTGGTTCTTTTCTTGCTTTAAAAGCACATACTTATCTCACAATTTTAATTAAAAATTAATTATTTTCACAAGATATTCCCTACAAATTTTCTAATTTAATATCAGGAAAAAGATAATATATAATTATCACCATCAATATTTATTTAAATTAATTACTTACACTTTTAAATAATTAAATAACTTTTTTATTTACAATATATTTAAAATTCAACATTTTACTAACTTACAATTAATCAAGTAACAAAACAACATTAATTAATCTTATGAAATAAAGATTAATTAAATAACCACTAACCATAAATACAATAATTAATCAACAATTCAAACTACACAAAGACAAGGACAAAACCTCAATCATGACACAACAAAACTCACAACGGGATAACGGACTAGGGACGAGGACACTTCCTTATCAACTCCCTTTTTCAACATTGTACCCATTAGGTTAATTTAATGCTTGCCCTGTCCTGTTGAAATAGGTGGAATCGAGACTTTATTCCTACAATTCCTGCATACCAATAAACGTCAAGTAACATATATATATATATATAATCAAAAACATCATATCATGAGAAGGAATTGCAGCATAGCAGGGCACTCGTAAACAAGTGGTGCTACATTGTCCTCTCACCAAAGCTATACTAACAAATACAACATTAGATGTAAAGTAACATTGCTAACTAACTATTCACATCATAAACTAATTACTAAACCATTGCATCACAATGTATTACTGAAATCAAATTAAACATCACCAAACCAATGTAACCATAATGCCATATCAAATATCCATGTCATCAAATGAAGTAGCACAATCATCAATCAATCTAAACTATCCAATCCACCAATCCAACAATAAGCATAGAAAGATAACAAGTCCAAATAACAACATGAGGGGTATTACATCAGGATACAATCGAAAGCCATGATTTAGCCTTTGATTTAATAAATTGGACTTTGGAGAGCAAATGAAATCCTCCAAAGCAGAAATTGTCATTGATGGGTTCCTAGAAATAGTGGAGCTGACAAACAAACCCATTGAGAAATGTTTTCCCCTCATTGAGCACTTGATAGAGACATTGTTGCAGGTCTCCAATCATAGGTCCATCTCTCTTCTATGTCCTCATCCCAAGAATCATAGGTTGATAGTTTTGGTTAAGATAAGTCAGTTTTGAAGGGACCATAAACCTCGTACATTAGTTAGAACAACTAAAATATTACACAAAAATTTCCCAGATGGCCCGAAATACACAATACAATTGCATCCAAGCAATATCTAACATAATTGCAACCAAGTTTCCAAGCACAAAATAGTACCCAAGGATCCAACCTAAACAATGCTAGACCTTATGCTATTCAATCTCACACCCTTAACTCTTGTGTGTGGTTGGGAGAGACAAAATTGGGAAGACCCTTCTTTTGTCTTTGAACAATTTTCTAAGAAATGATATTCCCCCTTAGAAGGCCAGTCCATGGCGGAATACAAATAGGGGAATGTCTTACAATAAATGCAAATCGACAATCAACTGCCTCATGAGCATAAATGTGTTGCAATGAAGGTGAGGGTATAACAAGAACATTGGAAATGGGAAGTTAAGCAACCGAAGTAGGAATTGGGTAGGAATCGCCAATAAGAGCCAAAGAATCCATAGGAGTAGGACTCTCTAGAGCTGTGCCAACCACATGAGAAACCTTTCTAAGAACATGACTTGTCATAGGGGGAAAGAGAAGAGAAGACCCAACATCCTAAGAAGAATTGTCATTCTTATAGGAACCATCAACCCAAGAGTAGAAGTGTTAATAGTCAAGTGATTGTTTTGTGCATTCCTCCACCACGTAGTTATGCCCTAACATTGAGAGTGGACAATCTTAAGCTAGGTGGTCAATGGAAAAGCATCATCTATATTTGAGGAGAAGACCCTCATAATCAAGTGGTTGAATGCAAAGTCTATCCTCCACCATGAAAATAATATCTCATGAAGAGCCTTGAAGATATCTATGTCCATTAGAATACGTGCATACACCATAGACCCATGAACAACACCACACCTGTTCATAACACCACACCTGTTGTTCATAACATATCCATTTTCTACATCATGCAATGTGTCCAAAGGGCCAAAATCTTGAACATCTTGCATAGAAAATATAAATTTTTTGACCATTTTAAGAAAGGTACAACCATAAGTCGATAGGTATTGCTTAATGCCTTTAGAATTTTCCTTCATCATTAAACATAAAAAATTAAGAAATGCACAACTTATAAATTAGTCAATCAAAGGTCTGACATTTAATTTCTATTAGTTAAAGGAAAACCTAATGTGAAACAAAATGATCTTCTCTCTTTAGGCAACACAATATTCCATTAGAGAATTTGAAAGAAACACTCGATGTGCACATGTTTGTTGATAGAAATAATCAATGATCTAAGTATTGCTCAATACAAGCATCAAAATGAGACCTCAAATCTACCATTATACTTTTATTATGTTTATGATTATTTTTTCCCTATTTATTGTTCATCATGTGTAATCAGTTCAGAGTGTGAAAATTCTATTGCAGTTACTAATTATTATTCTCCTATCTTACACAAATTATTTAACTGCTGAAAATTAATTCACTGCAAATATTAAAAGTATCAAAACTAAAATTTCACAAATAAAATCATAGGAATAGAGAATCAAATATGTAAAACAATAAAAAAAATATTTTTGGACAAATTGTCCCTGGAAAAACCCCGAAGGGAAAACCAGTTCAGCAGATGAGGAATTTTATTAAACTTTCAGCAAATCAAGAGTTACATAAACTGCTTGCCTCTTACTAGCATAGCTCTAGCAATTTTCTTCAACGGAAATTCTTCCCTCAATTTCTCCTGCTGAAATTCCAGTGCTACTATCTCCAATGCTATCACTGTGCCCTTGCTATCACTGTGAAACTATTTTCTATCATTGCAAATCTTTCTCAAACTTGTGTGTTCTCCAAATGCCCATTGATCCCCTTTTATAATCTTCTCATTGAGAAACCAATGGCCACGATTTAATCTCAATCAATGGCTAAGATTATCTGGACTCTAACTAACCCTAACTAACCATTTTCTAGAAGTTTCTAGAGAAATCAATTAATTAATTAATTAATATTTCTGGGTATGGAGACACTTTTTTGAGCTACATAAATTAACACTCCCTTTTAGCAAGTAAGGTGTTATGCATAACACCCAACTTATCTCTGAAGAAGATGAATTTCACCTTCCCCAATGCCTTTGTTAAAATGTCTGCTACCTATTGATCTGTAGGTATATAGTGTAGCTAAACAATCCTTCGTTGTACACAATCCCTGATGAAGTGATACCTGATGTCTATATGCTTAGACCTGTCGTGAAACACCGAATTCTTAGATAATCTGATGCAACTCTAATTGTCATAGTGTATCACCATAGTCTCAACCCTTTGACCAAAAAAGGCTACCAGCAACTTCCGAAGCCATATAGCCTCACACATTGCCATGCTAGCTGCTATGTATTCTGCTTCTACAGAACTCAGAGCCACAGACTTCTACTTCCTGTTATACCAAGAGACAACTCCTGATCCCAAGCTGAAGCAGCACCCTGAAGTGTTTTCTCTATCCTTTTATTGCCTACCCAATTTGCATCAGTATAGCCTATCAACTTGATACCATCACCTCAAGCATATCTGATCCCATACTCGATTCTACCATGCAAATACCACAACACATGATTTGACACTATCTAATCCACTCTCTTCGGCTCAACCATGAACTAACTAAGAGAGTTTACTGCAAAGGATATATTTGGCCTAGTGTTGACCAAATACATGAGAGACCCAATTAACTTTCTGTATAAGTTCCAGGGTCTACATCCTTCTCCCTGGATGAGTCTACCTTCTTCCAATTCGTGATCATAGGTGTAGACATGGCTTTACAATCCTCCATCTTGAACCTCCTCAAGATTTTGATGCAGTATTTTCCTTTTCCAAGGAAAATCTCTTCATCTATCTACCACACCTCCATGTCTAGAAAGTAGTGCATAAGCCCCAAATTCTTAATCTCGAACTTTGCTGCAAGGTCCCTCTTGCACTCCTCTATGAGCCCCAATGAATCTATTAAAAGCAAGTCATCCACATATAAAACAAGAATGAGAACCTCACCCCCAACCACCAAGTAGTAGACGTTAGCATTCACCTCACTCTTCACAAAGCCCATTCCCTGCAAGTATCTATCAATGCACTCATACCACCCTGGGAGCCTGATTGAGTCCATACAAAGATCTCTTCAATCTACACATGTGGTTTTCACTACTGTGTGCTACAAATCCCTCTGGTTGTTCTATGTATACCTCCTCTACCAACTCACCATTAAGAAACACCATCTTGACATCCATTTGATGGATCTGCCATCTCATCTATGCTGCAAGTAAGATCATGGCTTGTATAGAAGTATACCTAGCCATCGGAGTGAATGTCTCCTCATAGTCTATTCCCTCCTTCTAAGAGAACCCCTTGGCCACAAACCTTGCCTTGTATTTCTCAATGCTACTAGCTACACTATTCTTGATCTTATAGATCCACCATGATCCAACCACTGCCCTATCTGTCGGTCTAGGCACAGCCTCCCACACATCGTTCTGCACTATTGAGGTATATTCCTCAACCATCACATCTCGCCACACATGTTGTTGTGCAGCCTCCTAATAGCTAGAAGGCTCGCTATCTACCAACTGACTGACTAATTCCATATAGTCATTATACCTAGCTGGTTGTCTCTGTCGTCTACTGCTTGTCTTAAGAGCTCCCACAAACTCCTAAGTATCCTTATGTGTCTTTTTAACCTCATAGTTCCTACTACCAACTGTAGAGGATGAAATATCAACCTCCATGTCTTCTTGATGCATCTATTTTTCCATACTCTATGAACCCTCAACACCTGATCCTATGCTTGTATTAGTAATTGTACTTGTGCTTTGCTGCCCCTAATTCGGTTGTACGATCCTTGGAACTTTTGCTAGTTGCTCACTCTAATCATCTGCTAGCAAATCTCTAGACCTCCTACATTTTTCCCTCCATGAATTTGACATCACGCCTAACTATAATCCTCCTAGCACCTAGAATAAATATTCGATATGCCTTTAAGGTTTCATTGTACCCCACAAAGTACCCTCTCTTTGTAGTCTGATCTAACTTGGAATGTGTAGGCCATAGAATGTGACAAAATGCCAAACTCCCAAATATCCTAAAGTAACTGACATCTAGCTTCTTCCCTGTGAATGCCTCCTCTGGTGTCATCTTGCCTAATACCTTATGTGGAACCCTATTCTGTATGTATACTGTCGTATTGCATGCCTTTTCCCATAAGTAACGTGACATATCTTGATCATACAGCATAGCCCTTGCTGCCTCTGATATAGAATGATTCTTCCTCTCAGCAACCCCATTTTGTTGTGGGTTGTAAGGAATAGTCCACTCTCTTTTGATTCCTCCCCTAGTACAGAACTCTGGAACTCTTTCCCTTTGTACTCACCTCCATTATCTAATTGGAGAACCTTTATCTTCCTGCCTTTCAAATTCTTTGCAAGAGCTTTAAACTCTTGGAAATGACTGAAGACCTCATCATTGGTCTTCAAGAAGTATATCTAGGTCTTCCTAGAGAAATCATCATTAAAAGTAACAAAGTACTTGTATCCTCTGAGAGACTTCGTCGACATTGGTCCACATATGTCTAAATGTAATAGATCAAGAACACCCTTGGATCTAGTGTCACTCCTTGGAAAAGATTCTTTCACAAACTTCCCTAACACACATGTCCTTTACATACATCATCATGCTCTATGCTCACCTCTCGAACACCTATCACTATCTCATGAAGCAATTTTAGTGCTCCATGATGTATATTGCCCATCCTCCTATGCCATAACTCTTCTTGATCTTTAGGATTACTTCTGCTCATGAGTACCTTATGAGTATCAAACTACAACCTGTAAAGCTGACCGCTCCTAACTCCAATAGCTATGGGTGATTTCCAATCCTTATGATTGATTAACATATGCGCCTCTCTAAAGAGTGCATTGTAGCCTTTATCCTTAAGGACAGATATGGAAATTAGGTTCATACCCAAGCCTGACATATGCAACACATCATGAATGGGAATCAGCTTGCCATTCTCCCTCTAAAATAGAACAGTCCCTCTCCCAACTTGATTGAGTTTGGACATGTTCCCCATAGAAATTTGGATCCTGATGTCCTCCTCCTTATGATTGGAGTACTCTCTAACTCTTGTCATATGAAATGATGACCCACTATGTATACCAAACACCCTGTGAAGTTGAGTTAACCATACAAGTTATGAGTGCAAACTCATCCTCCATTTTGCTAGAAATCTCATCTGCACTTGTTGAAGCTGTCGTTTGCTTCTTGCCTTTATTTTTGTTTTTCTTCCTTTGCAAGCAATCGCTGACATAGTGGCCAAATTCGTGGCATCCATAGCATTTGATCTTAGACAAGTCCTTCTTCTTCTCACTTTTTGGATTTGATCCTTTGCTAGAGTCCTTCTTCACTTTCCCTTTTCCTGTTAGGGCAACGTTTTCCTATTCCACCTCAATTTTCTGACTATTATTGTTGGTTCCAATGACAAGACTTAATCTAAGCTCCTCTTGAGTGAAATCACTCCATAGTCGATCACAACTCAGTAAGGTGTCTCATCCATTAATATCTTGAACAAAGACATCCCACTACTTAGTAAACCCATTCAGGACTACTCGTACTAGCTCGTCATCATTTGGTTTATCTCCAACATCTACCAACTTATCCTTGACAAGTCTAAGTGTGGTGAGGTAACTTGTAATGTCTTCTCCCTTATTCATCTGGGTATTCCTCAACTTTTCTCTGAAAATTAGCTTCCGATTAGTGGTAGCATTCTGGTACAGATTCAGAATGATGTCCCACATCTTCTTCGTTGTATCTAACTTTTCTATATGTGGAACTATATGTTCCTTAACACTGTTAAGGATTAGCCTCCTTGCCTTGGCATCTTCCTTCTTATATGTTAAGAGTTGTGTTTGATCTATGGGTACAACTACAACACTAGTCACATATTCTTTGATACCATTCTCTTCCAGCAATAAAGAAATTTTGGCTTTCCAGATGCCAAAATTTGAGGCTCCATCCAATCTCTCCTGATCTCTTAAACTTGCTGAGGCCATCTCAAAAGATGAGAAGAAACAAATAATTCTGAAGATGTCAAACTGGGTTTTATAAACCTTGATTTTTCTTTCCTGTGCCTGTGTTGAGCCTTTTCTGCCCACAGATCAACTCTGATACCATGTAAAAATTCTATTGCAGTTACTAATTATTAATATTCTATCTTATATAGATTATTTGACTGTTGAAAATTAATTCACAACAAATATTGAAAATAACACAACTGCAATTTCACAAATAAAATCACAAGAATAGAGAAGCAAATATGCAAAACAATAATATTTTTGGACAAATTGTCCTTGGAAAAACCCCGAAGGGAAAACCAGTTCAGCAGATGAGGAATTTTATTAAACTTTTAGCAAATCAAGAGTTACATAAATTGCTTGCCTCTTACTGGTAGAGCTCCCACAATCTTCTTCTCTGAAAATTCTTCCCTCAATTTCTCCTGCTGAAATTTCACTGTTGTTGTCTCCAACGCTATCACTGTGCCCTTGCTATCACTACGAAACTATTTTCTATCATTGCAAATATTTCTCAACACAAATTTCACTGTTGTTGTCTCCAATGCTATCAATGTGCCCTTGCTATCACTACGAAACTATTTGCTATCATTGCAAATCTTTCTCAAGTGTGTGTTCTCCAGATGCCCATTGATCCCCTTTTATAGTCTTCTCATTGAGAAACCAATGGCCACAATTTAATCTCAATCAATGGCTAAGATTATTTAGACTCTAATTAACCCTAACTAACCACTTTCTAGAAGTCTTTAGAGAAATCAATTAATTAATTAATATTTTTAAGTATAGAGAGACTTGTCCGAGCTACACAAATTAACACAGAGTGCACAATTAGGATCAATTGATCATCTAAAACCATGTAAATACAAACATAGATTGCACAGCCAAGAGCAAGAATACCAAATAACTTAAAGAAATTATGCCATACAGTGAGGCATTAGAACCAGAAATAGTAAGTATTACGCAAATTATCAAGGATCATTTATAATTAGAACTATTTATTGTTCATCGACAAGTGTTTTTAAAAAAAAAATCAAATAATTGCTTGAAGATATATGTTATTTATCTTTCTTTGAAATTGCTTAGTTTAGAATTTATGTTCTTGTTTCACGGGAACTGTGTTACTATTCTTCCAAACTAGTTCTCATTCATTACAGAGCACTTACACAAA
Organism: Sequoia sempervirens; assembly: GCA_007258455.2. Taxonomy (NCBI): domain Eukaryota; kingdom Viridiplantae; phylum Streptophyta; class Pinopsida; order Cupressales; family Cupressaceae; genus Sequoia; species Sequoia sempervirens. The sequence continues at coordinate 67,738 of VDFB02202419.1, forward strand.
TATAGAATGTTAATAAATAAATAGGTTGAGTGAAGACTATGATTGTAATATTTTTAAAATTTGATACAGAATGTTGTTTTGTTTTCTTATTTTTAATGTTTTTTTATTTGTACACATTCTAAAGATTGAAATCTTTTTAATATGAAGTGTAGGATTTCACAAGTGAATTTTTTTTATGGAGCTAATATTTAATAAATACTATTTCTTTTTTGATCTATGTCTATGATTTATTTCTCAATATTCATCTTATGCTATCAAAAGTTACAGTTATAATTCTAAGACTCTTTTTGTTTAAATTATTTATTAGAACATTTTGATTATTGTACAAATTATTAAAATTAGAGGCAAACTTCCTACAAATCATTAAAATTACCATTCAAATATATTTTTTTATCTAAACAAAAACAATATTATTTTCAAGAGTAAAAAAAATTACAATAACAAATTAATATCAAATATTATCTATCTATGAAATAGCTGTAATAAATGTTACAATACTGATTACCTATAAAATAATTGTTAATAAATATTACAATTAAAAATACTTAAAATAAAATAAAATTTATAAATTTTTATGTATTTCAATCATTTCTTTTTAATCTCTTACAAACCAATTTTTAAAATTATATTAATTTTATAAGACTTCTTTTTTAAAAATATTATTATTATTTATTTCCTTGCCTTTTATCTTTTCCAACCTTTTAGGTGAAAGGATTAAAAAATTACTAAAATGCAAAATGGTTCGCTATTTTTATTTTTAACCCCATCATCCACCGTAGTATCAGTAAAAAACAAAGATATTTAGTAAATTTTATTCATTTAAATTTAAATTGTGAATTTTACTTATTTAAGTTTCAGTTTTCTTTTATGAAAAAAAATTAAATTCTCTCTATTATGTTTTTCTGTCTAGTGACAAAGGGGAAGGAAAGTTGTTGGAGGCTATTGAAGATTAAGTAAAGAAGCATTCCCAGGCTAATCTTCTTATAGGTCTTGATGAAATTGTACAAGATTTTGAAAGCAATGTATTTGATTCTTCTGAAGATGTAAATATTGTGGGAATTGTTGGGATAGGTGGGTGTGGCAAAACCACACTCGTAATAGAATATTATAATAGGATAAGATATTCCATCGATAAATGCAGTTTTATTCACAAGGTGAAGGATGTGTCTAAAAAAGATCTGCAGGTAAAGATGTTACAAGACCTTGGCTTCATTGATGTAGGAAAAATTGATGATGTAGAAAGTGGGAAAAAAATCATAGCAGAACATTTGAGATCTGTTCAGGTGTTTATTATTTTAGATGATGTAGATTGTCAAGATCAATTGAAATCTCTATTGCCAATAAAAAATATTCTTGAACAGGGTAGTATAATTATTATCACAAATGACATTCTTACATCATGGGGAATCTCCTCCATTTATAAGATGAAAAAATTGAATCCCACACATGCCATGAACCTCTTTTGCCGTCATGCTTTCCCACAACACTCTCTGATGGATAAATTTGAAAGCCGTGTTCAAAAGTTTTTAGAAGTTTGCCAGGGATTGCCCTTATCCCTTAAGATATTAGGAGGACTAGTTCGTGAAAAGCCCCAGGAATTTTGGGATGCCCAATTAAATAAGATCTCCAGAGTTTTGCCCGAAGACATTAAAAGCCTACTAAAAGTGAGCTTTGATGCACTGGATAAGGAAGAAAAAGAGATCTTTTTAGATATATCTTGTTTCTTAATAGGAGAAGAAAAACAGTTGGCCATCACAGTGTGGGATGGGTCCGGATGGAGTGGTCTGCATAGTTTGACAATACTTGAAAATAGGTGTCTGGTTGAGCTCGATGAGAGTAACCGCATAACAATGCATGAACATCTAAGGAATTTAGGAAAAGAAATTGCAAAGTCTCCCTACCATCTTTGGTCACCACAGCAAATTAGAGACATTGAAATGGAGGGGCAGTTGAGTTTAATATCATGTTTTGTATGCTATTCAGTGCTTTGACACGGAGATTGTTGCTAACTATTTTATAATCTCGCTGTATTTTTTCTGTTTTTCCATTTAGGAAAGCGTGTGGAATCGGGGGGTTAGGAGGATTATAGCAGAAACAGATGATTTTTATAAAGAATGCATAGAGCTTGTTGAGCCTGTGGCAACATCGGGTAGAAGGTTTATGCGGCGATTAGAAATCCTGGTTGTCAAAGAAAATTATTTTACAGAAAATTTAGCAACACTATCAGAAGGCCTTGTCTGGCTGCGATGGGTCAACTTTCCGCAGACAACTCTTCAGTCATGGCTTCCGTTGAAGAAGTTAAGAATTTTAGAGCTTCAGTATGCTGACAAATTAGAAGAACTGTGGAGCGAGAGTGCCGATGTAAGTATCTTCTTTTCTTTACAGTTATTTATGCACAGCCATACCCTAGATCTTTTATATTAGTTGTATGTCTTGTCTTAATAAAATACGAACGTGGCTGCAGCCTCCTGTGCAGTTGAGAGAGCTGAATATCTATAATGCCCAAAGTCTCCTGAGATTTCCGAGCTCAATAGGACGTCTACAGGAATTGAAAAAGATATCCTTGGACGCCGAGGTCGTTACGGCTCCTCCAATCGAAGGTCTACCAGAAGAGTTTTGCCTTCTCCAATCGCTGGAGCATCTCAAGTTAAAAAAATTTCAGATGCTAAAATCGCTGCCTAGTAAGTTTGGCGATTTGATAAACCTACAACATCTACATTTGAGTCGATGCACTGGGTTGATGACGTTGCCCGCTTCATTTAAGCAGCTCATACATCTGGAATATATTAATTTAAGTGGTTGCTCCAAGCTCACCTTCCCGCCTGACATTCTTAAAAATATGAGAAAGCTGGAGACCTTGAAAGTTTCTGGATGTTGGGAATTGGAGGAGTTGCCTGAGCTAAGCACAAATCAGGGATCACTCAGAAAGCTGTATTTGAACCCCACAAGCTTCATGGAATTACCAAACAGCATTGGTCAACTGAGCAAACTGGAAGAGCTGAGAATAGGATGCAGTTTGTTGACAACTTTGCCACCTTCTATCGGGAATTTGTCCTCCTTGATTAGACTTAAAATCTCTGATTGTGAGAATTTGGAATCCTTACCAGAAGCACTCCAGCAGCTTATTAACCTTCATACTCTAGATATTACTGGCTTCCCCTTAACAGAATTGACTATCCTGTCGGGGTGCTTTTCTTCTTCGTTGTGCAACCTCAAATTTATATCACTTAGCATATCTCTCGTGACGAGGATATCAATCTCTCAACAATGTTGCCCCAGCCTGGAATCTCTACAACTTAGCTATAATGACCAATTAGTAGACATCGATAGTTTGCCAACATCAGTCAAAACTATAAAAGTGTACAAATGTCCATAGCTGAAAAGAATAAGCCGTAACTGTGTTCTGGTTAACCTAGAGAGTCTAGCTATAGAGGACTGTGGGGAAGGACTACTTGAGCTTCCAAATTTTGCAGAGTCAGATTCACTCAAAGAATTTCAAATCATAAAATCTGCTCAACACCTGAAGAAAATAGAAGGCTTAGAATATTGCAGGTCACTGAAGACATTGAAAGCACACACTTGTTGGGACGCGCCAGTTATACAAAGTCTGGAAGATATGCAGAGTTTGAGAAGACTAGAGCTCTCAGCATCGAACATATCAGCGGTTGAACCCTATCTTCAAACTATAAAGGTAAAAATAGTTTTTAGATACATGAACTTATTACCATGTAATAAATGTTTATTGGTTGATTGTTTTGTGTACTTTTTGCAGAAATGGCCAGCTGAATGTATAATATGTGCAAGGACAGCGCGTGGCGTGGAGGCGGTTGTGAAGTCTCTGACCTTCCCTGGTCTCACTTTAATTGAAACATGCTTACCCAAGGAAAATCGGGGCATAGCGTTTCTTGCTTGGCAGCGTAGAGACTACCTGACGTTAAAATGTGGGAAGAGATGCTCTTCCAACGAGGCAGCTATGTTGTGCTTTGTTATAAATTCCATTTCCAATGACACCCTTCTGAGATTGCAAATGGACTCTCCGGTAGGCATCCATGTTGGGACAATCTCTACCTCTATATTTTTATAGTCTTTGTCTTTGTTTAACAATCTCTCTATCAAAATTTCTTCAATTTTCTTCGCTTCTTCTATTTCAACCTTCAAATCAATGATTGTCCTTTCTACCTTCTCAAGATTTTGAGACAATTTGTCTCTAGCCTTCACCTCTTCAATGATCCTCTTCTTCAACCTTTTTATCTCTTTTCCAATGTGGAGAAATTCTTCCACAAGATCAACCTCATCATCATCATCATCTCTAAACTTCATTCTAGTCTCGCCAGTAGAAGTTTCCATCACCATGAATAGATCCTTTTTCATTTCCAAAGGTATGCTATTGATACCCATCGGATGAATAACCTTCTTCCTCAGTATACAAAACATTCTTCTTCTTTCTGCCAGTTATCAGTTTGCATTTTCAAGCAATGTGCCCATCTACCATAATCGAAACATTTAGAAGGTAACTTATCTTTATACTGGCTAGAACTTCTATTTAATCACCTCACAAAAAAATCTTCTTTTGGGTCAAAACCTTCACTGAGATTTGAATCCTTATTCTCTACTAATGCCTTAAAAGCTACCTCCTTTCTTGTAAATTTGTCATTCACAATTCTCATCTCATATGTAGTTAATATCCCATGTAGTTCATGCATAATCAAACTTTTAGATTTTTGGCTTCTTCTATTGTAGAAACTTTTAAATCAAACTTAGGGAGAAGGGATTTGAGTACCTTTTTAACAATCATTGGTTCTTTCACTTCTTCACCAAGCCCTCTAATTGTATTGACAACTTCATCAACCTGAAGTAGGTATGCAACGATATCTTCTTCATCTTTCATGTTCAGACATTCTAACAATCCCTGATAGGTCTAAACATTTTCCTCCTTAACTTTATCATTACCTTCATAGATATTGTAGAGTTTATTCCAAATTTATTTTGCAATCCTACAATGCATCATTTTCACAAACTTAGATTTATCTAGACCACACAAAATAGCATTTCTTTCCTTTGCATTTGTTTCACATGCTCTCTTCTTGGCTTGATCTCTTAGGGGGCTTTTTGGAATCTCATAACCATCCATAACAAATTGTCAAACATCAAACCATAACACAATCAAATAGGATTCCATCCTTACTCTTCAAAATGCATAATTGTATCCATTGAAAAGTGGTGCCTTATTTGAAGATAAACATTCTTGAGCCACTAAGTGTGCCATCCTGAATCTACCTCAAGCTATTAAGCTTCTTCCAAGGAACTTAGCTTTGATACCAATTCAAGGGCACATAGTATACTGAGAGGGGGTGAATCAATATATGCAAAAAATCTTTAATTCAACATCAATTACCATTAATAACTTCTCTGATCATAAATTTCAAAGCATCAAAGCAACAAGTATTAATCAAGCAACACAAATGAACACATTCATACAAAGAACACCAGATATATGTGGAAACTGAGGATGAGAAAACCATGGTGAGAAGAGCTTCTTGGAACTACTGTCCAAATCCAACCTCATAAAATAATGAATAACTTACAATCATCAAGTAGGCACCAACCTATCAGAGACACAAATCTCTAATTGTATTTTTAGGCACCAATAGGTGCTAGAGACACTAATCCCCAACACAAAGATCTGAGCACCAACTCATTAGGCAAGACACCAATCCTACTGAATTACAGAGATATGATTTGTGAACCTTCAAGACTAATAACACAACTTGCACTTTATTTGATCAACCTTTAGACACTCTCCCACATAACATTTGATCTTCTGATAATGATGCACAATGATTGGACTGCAACTCTTATTACATCATTTAGATATTCACATTAAAGTCCTAATTACATAGCATTCCAGCCACAACTCCACCTCAGGATGGATCCTAGACATCTATATGTATGAATTACATTTGCAATTACATTCATGTGTCGGCCCAAAACATAGAAATAATATTCGTAAGTCAGCCACACAAAGACTCCTTAACCAAATGTGTCCAAACATGTGATAGGCTAGGTCCAATTGCCCACATGCTACTCCAAAAGATGGAACATGCTACGTGGTTCCCAATGTAAACTTATCTAGTCCCAATGGTCATCCACATGCTACCTCCTGAGAGCACATGCTACAAGCCTCTACCACATCGATCTAGATCATCAACCTGGTTAATCAAGCAAAACAGTGACCCTTTTGTCACTTCAAACTTTCTACCAAATGAACATATTTTTTGAAAACTCTAGAATAAGATAAATCATGTGTAGACATACTCTCCTTTAAAATTGTATGACATAACTCACATCCATGAAGAAATTCGTATCAAAACATATTACTAGAACAATGTCACCAAATGGGTAACTTACCTCAAACATTATGGATCACTTCCATCAACATGAATAGGATTTAGAATGATACTATAGACATTCCTCAATTGATTCCATCATCATAGCTAGCCACATATACATCCACAACTCAAAATACTCTGATATGGAATGACAATATTATGCATTCTCCAATCTTCTGAATGCCATTACATCAATGATAGAACTAGCTAGCATAACTAAAACTCTTCTAACATAAAGGAAAATACTCCTTTGACATCAATGACAACATATGTTCAACATGAAGTTTCTAAGAAGGAAAACAAAATTAATTGGAAACCAAATTCCAATCCCACCTTTCCAAAATATTCATAGTTGGATAAACAAGCAACATGAAATTATGACTTGCTTCCAAAATCAACATAAAGGGAGTAGCAACACTATAATTTTTAGCAAGCCTAGAGAGGGATAAAAGGGATATTTTCCTAGCCTCCATAGGTGGAAAATGAACATCCTTAAAAGGATTTGCACAAGATTCTGAAGCCTAGGAGTTTCTTTTGACTTTGAAGAGGCCACCAGTATCAACTCAACAACCAAAGAGGAATTTAGAAAAAAAAATGGAGAAGCCTTAAGAACCAAAGAAATCTTTAGAGAAGGCTCATTGGGATTATTATATTGCAAACCAAATGAGCCAAAAATAAATAAATTATAGGATTTGGTATTTTTCCATCAAGTGGCTTTACATGAATATTTATGTTTAAGACTTGTATAGACTATAGCTAAATGGCTTGTTTGAAAACACCTTCAATGATGAAAGGATAGATTCTCATAATTCAAATATTGTGACCATAAATGGTCCTCCACTTTAATCCTAATAATAATATTTGGAGATCTTATGAAACATCCATTTTTACCTAAATTCAAGAAAATGTGGTATGCCCAAAAAAGTAGAAGTTTCTATAGTAGTTGGCATGACTTCTAAGGGAGTTTACAATGCCTTATTAAGAATAAGAAATCCAAAATAAATTGGCGGGGTAGGAAGATTAACCCAAACAAGAACCAAATTAAAGCTTTCTACAAAAGGGTTAATGTTTGGAGACCTTGATTTCATCAAGAGAGTTGATTCCCCCCAAAACCAAATGCTTTCATTGAGGATTAAATCTTTATATTTTATGAATTCAAATATTTACATAAATAAACCTTGCACATAGGAGTGTTATTCTACCATCCCAAAAGTTACTAAATTTACAAATCATGCCTTTTTTTACATAGTAGACTTATTCTTCCAAAAATACCTCCCCAAAGACTAAAAGAGGGAATTTCCATGAAGACTCCAAGGGTTTAAGCTTCTTGACCCTTAGACAAATTTGAGAGCTCTTCACTTACACAAACACAACACATAAGGAGAGTTAAATATCCCTCTACATCCTCAATAACAATAGTGAAATATTTATTTAAAGGTGAATTAAACACATCTAAAGAGATACCTACATTTTACACCCCAACAAATAATAAGGATAAAGTTGCTACACCTAAGAGAATAGGTTCAAGTTTCCTCTTAATAGCAATAAATTCCAAAAGCTTCATCAATAAGAAAATTAATGCAATGCAAAAACCTTAATAATATTTTCCCCTTCTTGTATGCCCAACATGGATTTTAACAAGAGTTGTAATGCTAACATTTGTAATAGTTAACCTAACACCAATGAAAGATACATTTATAAACAAAGGAACATGTAAGAAGGTTGAAATATTTGTGAAACCAAACTATTAAGAGGTGAATATGCAAAGAAGTAGACCATCACCAAATAAATCAACTACCAACAAACACAAAAAAAATATTGTTAAGATTATATAAAAACATAGTAAAAGAAATGCAATAATTATGATCCATTCAAAATTTATTATTGTCTCAATATATTTTAAATTCTTATCCCCTCATTTACCATTGCATATTTAACACAAATCCATTATAATACAAAAATATTGAATACTATAATAGAATAGATTCAACACATACAATACCTCATAATTTATTACTTGAAGCATTCCCTCTCCATGACCAAATAATTTTTTGGAAAGTAATAGTTTTATTATTTCATATTTATACTATCTTATAAAATACTCAAATACTCATTTTTTTTCTATATTGTTTAAAATTCAATAATACCATGACGACTACCTTCATTGTGCAACTATACGACATTTTTGAGATTAAAAATAGTCATGTAAGTTAACTCCATCTACAATGAAAGTTTACAATACTAAAATACATCTACATCTAACTCCCTCTCCATCTGCAATGAAAGTTTAGAATTCTAAACTACATGTACATCACAATTTCAAAATAAAATTCCAAATTATAATAAACTACCTACACCTAAAACTATTAAACATGAGAAAGTGCATGGGGCCATTTTATTACAACACCATCCATAATTTTGTTGGAATGAGTGACTTTCCTCCCTAGGACCTATTTATGTATGTTTGAATGCACTATCTAGTGATAAGGGAAAAAAAATCCATTTGAAGAAGTAAATTCGAAGTAGTAAGTCAATAAGGGTGTGGTTCGGTGGTCAAGTCGCTTGGTTGTAGTGACGGCCACCAGGGTTCAAACCCTCACTAGCCCAAAGTGCTTGTAGGCCTTCTGCCTTCGCTGGGCCATTGTGCTCATAAGTTTTGTAGTTTCTTGTGGTTTCTTGTACCCAATTCATAGCTCCGGTCAAAAGCGTTTACCCCTAATAATATGGGTGCTTTGCACCTTTTAAAAAAAATTGTAGTAAATTTTCAATTAAATGAATTTATGTTGATGTGAAATAGGATGAATGTTATTTGTGAAAGGATTGTGAAAGAAAGTCATGTATGTGAAAATGCTTCCTACACCAATCTAATGAGGAAAGAGAGTGTTGATTACTGTAAAGAAGATGCACATTAAATAAATTCACACAACATGAGATGTATGTTGGAAAACCTTTTTGTGAGAAAAACCCCACTCTAAAATCTTTCTCAATGTATTATAGTAAACAATCCAGCTACATACACTTGTAGAGAAAGTTTCTTCCAAGATTACATAAGTGTTGAATTCTAGAATAATTCTAGGAACATAACATTACTTGAAAATAATCTCATAATAAAATTCCAATCCTAACATCTGTATTTATAACACCTCCTTGGATGCAACATGCAAATCACATGCACATGCAAAAATCACACCTATCATATCAACTTTCCATTTTTAACTCCCTCATTTACTTGAGTTAACTTCAAAAAATGGGACCCACATGCCAACCATGTCACTTTCCATGCAATTCTAACACCTCTTTGAGCTAGCTCTCACATAGTGACATCATCAATTGCACATAATTAATTAA
>VDFB02202422.1:0-62847 GCA_007258455.2 Sequoia sempervirens
GTGCGACCTTGGGCAAGTGTAAGTATGGATTTCATAACCCGGCAACCCTTGGTGGAAGGTCATTCCAGTATCATGGTCGTGGTAGATCGCTTCTCGAAATATGCCGTGTTCGTTGCATGTTAGCTTCTGTGCCCAGCTGAGATAGCAGCAAGGTATTTCTTTCAGTATGTGGTGAAGTACTAGGGAGTTCCGTTGAGCATAGTGTCTGACAGAGACCCAAGATTCACGTCTAGTTTTTGGGCTGAGCTCTTCAGACTTATGGGGACGAAGTTGCTTATGTCGACAACGTATAATCCGCAAACGGATGGGCAGACCGAATGGGTGAATGGCATACTGGAAGACTATCTGCAACATCACATTTGGGCAGATTAGAAGAACTGGCCACAGTTGCTGGATGTGGCCCAGTTCTGTTAGAACTTGCCGAAATCGAGATTGAGTAAGTACTCGCCGTTTGAGTTGGCTACAGGGTAGCAGCCACTCACGCCTCACACGATTTTGAGAGGATACATGAGTTCGAGCTTTGAAGCAGCAGAGTAGATAAAAGAGTTCAATGACAGGGTTGATCTTGCGATGTATCATCTTACGAAGGCCGCAGACCGCATGAAGAGGGATGCGGATGCGCACCGCCGAGCCATGGAATTCAATGTTGGTGACCGAGTTCTGTTAAAGATGGATCAACACCAGTTCAAAGTGCCCAAGGGTTTGAGCACTTCATTGATACGAAGGTGGGATGGCCGCTTCGAGGTGACCTAGCGAGTCAGGAAGGTGGCGTTCCAGACTTAATCTGCCCCTGCATATGAAAATGCACCCCACTCAGTCTTGAACTGAGTTCAGAAAGCTTACTCCCAGCACTGTGATGGTTTCAGCTTGGAGTGGAAGCCGAGTGCAGGCGTCGAGGGCGTCGCCGAAGTTAGGTGGGGGAGAATGTAAGGGGATACTGTTAGTTGAATATCGACATCCGTGTAGCATGCAATCCGGTCCGAATAGACTTAATGATGGGGGCGCAATGACCCATTCAATGCGGTAAGAAAGATGGTGTGACTTGGTGTCTTGAAGGATACGTGTTCACGACATGCATTCAATGGTGCCATGCTCCAACTCAACACTGGAGTCACGACCCAATGCGGTGTTAAAGGCGTGTTTTGATAGGAGTCTAAGTAGTGGCGTTTCCTACTCCGTTTGACGCGGTTCCTATTCTGAGTCGTGGCAGTGCCAACTCGCCCGAGTTGCATTGCGTGGCAGATCCTATGTGAGTTTGTTGCGAAGTTGCATTGAGCTGTTGCATCGAGTCATTATGGACTAAGTCGTACTCCTGGTTTGGCGCGAGTTGTTGGAGCTCGTGGCTACAAAATAGATTGCATGATTGAGTGCGAATAGGATGACGTTGGATGATGTTGTATGCGAATTGCATTGACTCATAGTATTCCGAGTGCAAGTATTCACTGTAACATTGTGAGCTAATCTGTTTGAGGTTTTGGTACCCTCCTTTTTGTGTTGAAATAGCACTGGTGCTGCATACAGTGATCTTGATGGTCTTATAAACCCAGCTTCAGTCAGCTCGCGGAGCTGCTTCTTAAGCTCTTCCATTTTAGGTGTAGAGAGTCGATAAGGAGCATTGGCCGGAGGTCGTGCACCTGATTCGAGCTCAATCCTATCGTCCACATGTCGCCTCGGAGGGAGCTCTGCCGGTAGCCGACTCGACATCACATCCGCATAGCTATCAATTACTTCCTGCACCTCTTCTGGACTTGACGACTCGGCTTTTGCCTCTTCGTCCCAATCTCCCAAGATTGTAGCCAAGTAAAGCTCATCGAAGTTCTTTCTTGCAGCTCGGCGTAAGCTCATCGCCGAGATGATCCGCTTGTCCAGACCAACCTTCATGGTCTGCAACAGGCTGGGCCACTTAGGATCCATAAAGATTACACTATGAAGATAGGGAGCCATAATAAGAAACGACTGTCTAATGAAATCCTACCCCAGGATTAAGTCAAAGTCGGTCATGTCGATGGCCACCAAATTAATGGCACCAGACCACGACCCAACTCGCACGTTGACATCCTGGATGTCTCCGATGCACTTTTCAGCTGGCCCATTCACACTTTTGAAGGATTTCTGCCCTTCAAGCATGGAAAGGTTAAGCCGCCTCGTCTTGCTAGCCACTATATAACTGTGGGTAGCTCCGGAGTCGAGCATAGCTAATATACTTTGGTTGGCCCAAAGAAAGCCTCCACAAAGCATAGCTCATGTCGAGCCGAGGAGTCCTGAATCACGACACGTTGTGCATTCTTGTGGACTGTCGCCAGGAGTTGCAAAGCACCCATCTCTGCAACGGGCTCGTCGGGGGTTTGCACCGCATTTAGACTTTGTCGCTGTGGGCACTCTTGAGCCTAGTGATCAAGGTTGACCGCAAATAAAGCAATTACGGTCTTGCTTCTTCTCCGAGCTCACAGAGCGAACCTTCTGAGGCTGTTTCTCATTCAACTTCTTACCATTTTTATCACCATTGCGCTTGGGATAGGGAGGACCTCCAAGCTGTCTGAACTTCTTCCGTAAAGGCCTCCCTTGTTCGATAGCTTCAGTCTTGCCACCGCCATATCCTTTGGCTGCGTTACCCTTGAAGTCCAAGAGTCGCTCGGTCGCTGCAATGGCCTGTGGAAGAGTCTGCACATTCTGGCGACGCAGGTCCGTTTGCACCCAGGATTGCAGTCCATGCATAAATAGGTATAACTTTTCGAAATCTGCCATCCCTTTCAGTGCTTCCAGTACCAGGTTTTGGAAAGCTTTGACATAGTCTCGAACTTTCCCGGTATGCTTCAGCTCGTTGAATTGGGCCCTAATAACCCATTCCGAGTTACCAGGTCGGAATTGAACCCTTAGCGCGTCCTTGAGATCATCCCAACTATCAATGTCATCTACCGCATATCCAGCCAGCTTGTCGGCTTTCCTCGACCTCCACCAAAGCTTTACGCTTCCAGTGAGGAAGGAAGCCGCCTTCTTGACCTGGGCCTCATCAGATAAACCAGGTAGGTTAGAGAACAGCTCCTTGACGTGCTAGAAGAAATTCTCCAAGGACTTGTCATCTCGCTTGCTGTCATATGGGTGCACCAGACTCGACCCTTTATGTGAGGCTTGGACCCCATCCTGAGTCAGTAAGGTGTTATGCAATGTTTGTCCTTGCTGTAAGAATTCGCACCGCTTCTGGAGTGCATCGATGGTGTTCTTCATTGCTTGGGCCTCCGCCAAGACATCAGTGTAAGCCGTTGCCAAATTCTCTGTGCGCTCATCCAACTTTAGAGCTTCTGTCGCCGACATGCGAGCTTCCAGGTCCTGTAACCAGTCGCGCGTCCTAGGGTGATCATGGTTTTCACCGCGCTCAGTACGCACTCCCGATGCAGGTTGCTCATTGTCAGGGTCGACTTCAGCTCCTTGGTCTCTAGCCGCCATGATTCAAGCACGCAAGAGCTCGTAAGCTTCACTGATGGAGTCCAGTCGTTGGCCATGGAATGCTAAAACCGGATCCTGAGAAGTTGCGTGTGATAGAGGAATGGGAACCCTTGCGATTTGTGCATGAGGTGCGCCAGTTCCTCGGACTGGCAAACTACTACTAGAAATTTGTGTCGGGGTATTCTAGGATCGTTGCTCCACTCACGAACCTACTCAAGAAAGACAAAAGTGGAGATGGGAGATGAAGCAGCAAGAGGCATTCGAAGCTGCTTAAGAAGAAGCTGACTGAGCAGCCTGTGTTAGCGTTGGCTAGATATGGTGAACCATTAGAGGTGCAGATTGACGGCTCTGATTTTGCATTGGGCGGAGTACTCATGCAAGGCAGGACATCATGTAGCCTATGAATCCAGGAAACTGAGTGACAGAGAAAGGAGCTACTCTGCACATGAGAAAGAGATGACAGCGATCATCCATTGCTTACGGGTATAGCAGCATTACTTGCTGGGTGTGCCTTTCATAGTAAAAACTGACAATGTGAGCTCGACTTATTTTAAGTCGCAGGCAAAGCTTACACAGAAGCAAGCTCGTTGGCAAGAGTTTCTCGCAGAATTTGATTTCGAGTTGCTTTACAATCCTGGACGCCATAATACTGTAGCAGACGCATGGAGTCAAAAGAATCAGCTCACTGCACTGGGAGAGTACTCAGGCAATGGAGCAAGTCAAATTGGAGTTGCCGAGCACATACTGGAGAGAGTAAAAGAGGGACTCCAGAATGATTCGCAGGCTTACCAAATAGTAAATCAAGTGAAAGTTGGACGAACTCGCTTTTTCCATCTACAAGGTGATTTACTCTACTTCACTGGTTCCAGACTGTACATACCTAAATGGAAGGAGTTGTGCAAGGAGCTGATGTCAGAATGTCATGATTTTGTATGGGCGGGGCATCTAGGACAGAAGCGCACCCTTGCACTCCTTGAGCGGGGGTATTTCTGGCCCAACTTGAGGGACGACGTCGAGGCATTTGTGAGAACCTGCCTGACTTGTCAGCAAGACAAGGCAGTAACTCAGTTGCCTGGCAGCTTGTTGCAGCCATTACCAGTGCTGGTGCGACCTTGGGCAAGTGTAAATATGGATTTCATAACCCGGCAACCCTTGGTGGAAGGTCATTCCAGTATCATGGTGGTGGTAGATCGCTTCTCGAAATATGCTGTGTTCGTTGCATGTAAGCTTCCCTACCCAACTGAGATAGCAACAAGGTATTTCTTTCAGTACGTGGTGAAGTACTGGGGAGTTCCGTTGAGCATAGTGTTTGACAGAGACCCAAGGTTCACGTGTAGTTTCTGGGCTGAGCTCTTCAGACTTATGGGGACGAAGTTGCTTATGTCGACAGCGTATAATCCGCAAACGGATGGGCAGACCGAGCGGGTGAATGGCATACTAGAAGACTATTTGCGACATTACATTTGGGTAGATCAGAAGAATTGGCCACAATTGCTGGATGTGGCCCAGTTCTGTTATAACTTGCAGAAATTGGGATCAAGTATTCGCTGTTTGAGTTGGCTATAGGGCAGCAGCCACTCACGCCTCACACGATTTTGAGAGGATACATGGGTCCAAGCTTTGAAGCAGCCGAGTATATAAGAGAGTTCAATGACAGGGTTCATCTTGCGAGGTATCATCTTACGAAGGCCGCAGACTGCATGAAGAGGGATGCGGATGCACACCGCCGAGCCATGGAATTCAATGTTGGTGACCGAGTTCTGTTAAAGATGGATCAACACCAGTTCAAAGTGCCCAAGGGTTTGAGCACTTCATTGATACGAAGGTGGTATGGCCCCTTCGAGGTGACCCAGCGAGTCGGGAAGGTGGCGTACCGACTTAATCTGCCCCTGCATATGAAAATGCACCCTGTGTTCCATGTCAGTCAGTTACGAGCGCATCACTTTGACGAAAGTGATCTTTGGCGCAATGTTCCACATCGGGGTCCTGCTAATGTGATCGATCGGCCTGAGTTGGAGGTGCAGGAAATTCTGGCAATGTGGAGCAGAGGCTATGGAAAGATGGCTTACAGGGAATTCTTAGTCCACTAGGTGGGCAATCCGAAGGATGAGGTGACTTGGGAGCGAGCCGAGTTGCTTTGGTGCGAAGAAGAGAAAGTCATGAGGTTCCTGGACGGGAACCCCACTCAGTCTTGAACTGAGTATAGAAAGCTTACTCCCAGCACTGTGATGGTTTCAACTTGGAGTGGAAGCCGAGTGCAGGGGTCGAGGGCATCGCCTAAGTTAGGTGGGGGAGAATGTAAGGGGATACTGTTAGTTGAATACCGACATCCGTGTAGCATGCAATTCGATTCGAATAGACTTAATGATGGGGGCGCAATGACCCATTCATTGCGGTAACAAAGATGGTGTGACTTGGTCTCTTGAAGGATACGTGTTCACGACATGCATTCAATGGTGCTGTGCTCCAACTCAACATTGGTGTCACGACCCAATGCGGTGTCAAAGGCGTGTTTTGATAGGAGTCTAAGTAGTGGCATTTCCTACTTCGTTTAACGCGGTTCCTATTCTGAGTCGTGGCAGTGCCAACTCGCCCGAGTTGCATTGCGTGGCGGATCCTATGCGAGTTTGTTGCGGAGTTGTATTGAGCTGTTGCATCGAGTCATTATGGAGTAAGTCATGCTCCTAGTTTGCTGCGAGTTGTTGGAGCTCGTGGCTACAAAACAGATTGCATGATTGAGTGCGAATAGGATGACGTTGGATGATGTATGCGAATTGCATTGACTCATAGTATTCCGAGTGCAAGTTTTCACTGTAACATTGTAAGCTAATCTGTTTGAGGTTTTGGCGAGCCTCCTTTTTGCACTCCATCAGTGAAGCTTACGAGCTCTTGCGTGCTTGAATCATGGCGGCTAGAGACCAAGGAGCTGAAGTTGACCCTGATAATGAGCAACCTGCGTCGGGAGTGCGTACTGGGTGTGGTGAAAACCGTGATCACCGTAGGATGCGCGACTGGTTACAGGACTTGGAAGCTCCCATGTCGGCGACGGAAGCTCTAGAGTTGGATGAGCGCATAGAGAAATTGGCGACGGCTTACATTGATGTCTTGGCTAAGGCTGAAGCAATGAAGAACACCATCGATGCACTCCAGAAGAGGTGTGAATTCTTACAACAAGGACAAACATTGCATAACACCTTACTGACTCAGGGTGGGGTCCAAGCCTCGCATAAAGGGTCGAGTCTGGTGGAGCGATATGACAACAAGTGAGATGACAAGTCCTTGGAGAATTTCTTTTGGGACGTCGAGGAGCTGTTCTCTAACCTACCTGGTTTATCCGGTGGGGGAGAATGTAAGGGGATACTGTTAGTTGAGTACCGACATCCGTGTAGCATGCAATCCGGTCCGAATAGACTTAATGATGGGGGCGCAATGACCCATTCAATACGGTAACAAAGATGGTGCGACTTGGTCTCTTGAAGGATACGTGTTCACGACATGCATTCAATGGTGCCGTGCTCCAACTCAACACTGGAGTCACGACCCAATGCGGTGTCAAAGGCGTGTTCTGATAGGAGTCTAAGTAGTGGCGTTTCCTACTCCGTTTGACGCGGTTCCTATTTTGAGTCGTGGCAGTGCCAACTCGCCCGAGTTGCATTGCATGGCAGATCCTATGCGAGTTTGTTGCGGAGTTGCATTGAGTTGTTGCATCGAGTCATTGTGGACTAGGTCGTGCTCCTGGTTTGGCACGAGTTGTTGGAGCTCGTGGCTACAAAATAGATTGCATGATTGAGTGCGAATAGAATGATGTTGGATGATGTTGTATGCGAATTGCATTGACTCATACTATTCCGAGTGGAAGTATTCACTATAACATTGTAAGCTAATTTGTTTGAGGTTTTGGTAAGCCATAGCAGAATGGAACTCAAGCCAGGTTCATGCAAGTCGGCTGAGTCGAGAATGCTTGCACAACATGCACTTGTTACAGACCCACTTCAATTTCCCAACTTAGATCACAAATAATGAGGACAAAAGACAAGCCCCTTCGGCTCGCCAAAACCTCAAATAGATTACCTTACAATGTTACAGTGAATTCTTGCAGTCGGAATACTATGAGTCAATGCAATTCGCATACAACATCATCCAATGTCATCCTCAGTTGCCTGGCGGCCTGTTGCAGCCATTACCAGTGCCGGTGCGACCTTGGGCAATTGTAAGTATGGATTTCATAACCCAGCTACCCTTGGTGGAAGGTCATTCCATTATCATGGTGGTGGTAGATCGCTTCTCGAAATATGCCGTGTTCGTTGCATGTAAGCTTCCGTGCCTAGCTTAGGTAGTTGCAAGGTATTTCTCTCAGTACGTGGTGAAGTACTGGGGAGTTCCATTGAGCGTAGTGTCTGACAGAGACCCAAGGTTCACGTCCAGTTTCTGGGCTGAGCTCTTCAGACTTATGGGGACGAAGTTGCTTATGTCGACAGCGTATCATCTGTAGACGGATGGGCAGACCGAGCGGGTGAATGGCATACTGGAAGACTATCTGCGACATTACATTTGGGCAGATCAGAAGAACTGGCCACAGTTGCTGGATGTGGCCCAGTTCTGTTATAACTTGCAGAAATCGGGATCGAGTAAGTACTCGCCGTTTGAGTTGGCTATAGGGCAACAACCACTCATGCCTCACACGATTTTAAGAGGATACATGGGTCCGAGCTCTGAAGCAGCAGAGTATATAAAAGAGTTCAATGACAGGGTTGATCTTGCGAGGTATCATCTTACGAAGGCCGTGGACCGCATGAAGATTCTAGTACAGAAGGTTCTTATTTGACAGAAAATTCATTTAATAACAATAAATCTTGTTTTTTTGAGTTTTTAATTCTCGAGTTAGGCTCAAATCAAATATTTATTTGCTATTCTTGATTGAAAACTGTTTTAATTTTTTTTTGTCTAAGTCCAGTAGTTGTCATGCCCAAGCTGCCTATTGGATGTTTTAGTGAAAGTTTGAGCAAAAATTGCATAAACTATGTAACTTAGTCTTGCAAGTAGGAAAATATTAGGTGACCTACGAAGTTTGATTTTTATGCCATGCAAAGACATTGCTTTATTGAGGAAATTGAATTTGAATTAGTACGTTGGCCCTTGTTGTTAGTGTCAATTTATTGTTCTTCGATTGTTATTACTTGAGGTTCAGTTTGGGGCTAGGTTCACCCAGGGTAGATCCGTGCTAAACTAGGTGGATCAAGGGCCACCCTAAAGAAAAAAGTAAAAAAAATTAAAAAATCCTTTTATTTTAAAACATTTTTATAAACAAAAAGGTGCGAAATACCTAATTTTGTGCTTAAGTGATAAAATTGTGAAAATGGCGTGCATCATGAAGGTTTGTGTGGTTTCACCAATTTGGGCTTGGTGGTGGGAGCTTTACCCATTGACCCTAGAATTGTGAGGGGTGTTGCCTGTCAATCCCATTGGGGTCTCCACTCCCAAGACCCCCACTAGTTGCCATTTCCAAATCTAGGCACTTGGTTCCCCATCTTCAATGTCATGAAACTTCATGGAATAGGAATATAGCTTATTTTGCCAAAAGTTAAACATTTCTACAACTTGTGAGTTCTGAGACTTCATGGAATATAGCTTATTTTGCCCAAAGTTAAACATTTCTACAACTCGCGAGTTCTTCAACCAAGAGGAATTGGAGCACATACTCCTTCATTCACTTAGTTTGGTGCACTCCAATTTGCATCTCTTCTTACATAAGAAACTTGATTACAATGGGGAGCGACGAGGGATCTAACTCTTGAGTGTGTTGACTTAGACGCTATTGTTGCACAAGTTGCCAAAATCTCTTTAGATGAGGCAGCTTTTACATACGACACAGCTAGTGGAAGCATCATGCTAACTCATTAGCATTGTAACTCATTGTGGTTCAATTGAAATTGAACCAAATGTTTTAACTTCAATGCTCTCGATGAAGAGCAATATGAAGATTATTGCATATTGATTATAATTTTCATTGTGTATTGACATTTGACAAATCATTGATTTATGAGTTTATGAGTATTCTCTTTTTTTGTAAATTATGAGATATTTAAATATTTTGTTTATTGGCAATTATGAGTATCACTTGTTTTATAAATATATAAATGTACATACATGTATATATTTATATGGTGATGATCACATGCTTATATTGAGAGGGGGGAAAGTGTGGGGTGTGAATCAGTATAATACTATCTTTCACTTTTCAAATTAATAACAACAATAAATTTAAATTCACAACATTGACAAATAAGAACACAAGATTTATGTGGAGACCATTTTAGGAAAAACCACAGAGAAAAGATTGCTTGGATCTACTGTCCAAATCTAGTCACCAAAAAGAAAAGATTGCTTGGATCTACAAGTTTCTAGGCACCAATTGACTGGAGACACCAATCCCCAAAATTAAGCATCAGCTGACCAAGGGACACCAATCTCTTCAATATGATGTACCAACCTTCTGATAGACAATATTTTTCTTATCTTCTATTATATTCTCTTCACACAAATCAGCTGGTGTATATATGATATATCTATTTATCTTCCACACTTCTTCTCCACATTCAACAGTCACATCTTATATCTTTCATGAAGGAGGTGACCTTTGGATGGATACATTGCTTGGCAAAGGGAGGCCCTTGGAATCTTGCGATTAGTGGCCTTTGGCTTTCATACGATTTCGTCCATATGCCTTTGATGTCAATGACAATATATATATATATATATATATATATATATATACGCATATATGTATATGTATATGTATATACTATTATACACATCCGAATCTGTACTTGTACCTGGGAAAAAAATAATGCCATCTTGTTGTACCTGAACCTCTAACCCATACCCATCCCCATAGTAGGACCAGCACTATAGTTGGTGACAGTTCAAATAACAAAAAGAATAGTCTCTCCCCCTAAATTTAACTGTCAGCTGTTGCAAGTGGGAGAAATATTAGGGGACATTCCAAAGGATAGAACAGCAGTCTCTTCCCTACACCAACAAACACACATATATATCCAAATTTTTCCCTTTACAAATCTAGCATTTTGGGTCAATCTGATGATGGCAATATATTTCTGGGCTTGCTAAAATAGTAAGCAAAATTTGCTTAAACAATTCAATTGTCATTCTTGCAAGTGGGAAAACTATTAGTCGACAGTTCAAATAATAGCAAAGAGATATTAGGGGACATTCCAAAGGATAGAACGGCAGTCTTTTCCCTACACCAACAAACACACATATATATCCAAATTTTTCCCTTTACAAATCTAGCATTTTGGGTCAATCTGATGATGGCAATATATTTCTGGGCTTGCTAAAATAGTAAGCAAAATTTGCTTAAACAATTCAATTGTCATTCTTGCAAGTGGGAAATGTATTAGTTGACAGTTCAAATAATAACAAAAAGAATAGTCTCTCCCCCTAAATTTAACTGTCAGCTGTTGCAAGTGGGAGAAATATTAGGGGACATTCCAAAGGATAGAAGAGCAGTCTCTTCCCTACACCAAAACAAACACACATATGTATCCAAATTTTTCCCTTTACAAATATATCATATTGGGTCAATCTGCTGATGACAATATATTTCTGCGCTTCCTAAAACAGAAAGCAAAATTTGCTTAAACTATTCAATTGTCATTCTTGCAAGTTGGAAAACTATTATTTGACAGTTCAAATAATAACAATCTTTAAAGTGGGAAAAACATTATGTGACAGTTCAACTTATAAAACAACAGTTTTCCCCCCAAAATTTAACCTAGTCTTGTAAAATGTAGAAATGTTAAGACTTTTATTCACACGAAAACAAAAACATACACACACCTCAGTCTTGCTAATCAATTAAATGCATACAACTCAGCATAAATTAACCTGGATTAATAAGTTGGTATATCTTTGGGTGTGTGTAATTCTGAATTGAATGCTCAAGTATGGAAAATATATGCAGGGACAAGGGTACCTGGCTCTGGGACCAAAGAATGAATCATTCCAATGAAGATTTTAGGTTTTGACTGTTACTGGTCTTGGAATAATGCGTATCTGTCAGTTTAATGCTCCGTGGGTCATTTGAATTATCTTTGTCTGCACTGTTCTCTACTCTGATTTGAAAATTTGTGGTATTTAAAAATCCTTTTAGTGGACTGCTGTTATGTCACTAGGGGACATGTTCTCCTAGGTTAACCCACAGAAAATCTGTTTAAGGATCCAAAACAGCAAGCGTCAGCCAGTTAAATGCTCCTGGGATGAATGTGTGGATCCAGATTTCTTTTATCGCACCAGATTCAAATGTTCTATGATTGGTCATTAGGATGAGAAAGGATGTTCAAATGTGACAGGGTGTGAATGTGTCGGAAAGGGGTTCAAGTGGTTCAAGTTATTCTAGTTTGCATTTCATTTTTGAAGGATTAAAGTGAAAGTCTTTTAATTACCTAATTATTCTATTTTACATTTCACTTTTAAGGTTAAAGCGAGTTTTTAATTTAGCTTAAGTCTAATAAAGTGTAGATAAACATTAACGACTTAAAACTTATCTTCCAACTCATCTCTTGTAAGAGATAGGATGCTTTTTGGAAGATTAGATTTTTAGTTAAATAGTATAGAGATAGGAGCAAGATAGAAGAATGCAATAAACAGTGAATTTCCATACAGCTGTGAGATGTACAGCTTGTAGAGGTTACCTTGTAAGTTTTTCTAAGGAATGAGAAATTGATTTGAAGATGTAAATTATTTGTGTATTTGTTTTACGCTTCCGTATTTGTCATTTCAGCTATTGTGTGATTGTTGCAAATCAATGTACAGATTTTTTTTTCTTCTGCTGTTACATTATTTGGTTTGAGTTTTCTAATTAGAGAAACATTAGGACAGCAGTCTCCCGGGGTTAGAAATGTACCCATAGCATCAAATCATGCAAACACATGTTTAGTTGGCTCATAGTGGCTAGTAGAATAGGTGGGAGTTGACCAAATCTAAATTTGAATTTTGAATTTTTGGGGGTCAAATCTGTGAGTCTGGGTTGACCTCATATTCCTAGAAATGACCCGGGACATGGAAATACTTAGATCCAAATGGTTAACATATGTATTGAGATAGGTGCATGAATAGGCATATAGACAATGCATACTTTAGGTGAATGTATTTGAATGCGTTTATGTATGGATAATGTGGGGGATAAACATGTGGGGATAAATGCATATGGGAATGGGTAAAAGCTAGGGGGATGGTGCCAACTTTGCAAGATTATGCCATTTGTCAAATATGTACATGTATCAAGACATTCCCTTAAAATGGGCACAAAACTAAATGGGAAATGGTATGGGTCATGAGCCAAACTTAGCACACATATACATATATACATACATACATGTATGTCTATATATTCACATTGTACATATATGTACCTAGACCAGTCCTTCCCAAGACACTTCCCAATTACTTAGATCATTCCTTGACTGTCTTGGGGTGATGACTTGTGTGGCCAAGAACATAGGTTCCTTGTGTTTACTTGCTCACTTTCCCAAATTGATTGTTGAAACCATTTGTAACCTCCTCAACTATCTCTTCTTTGTTGTCTTCACCATGCTCATCTACTTTGGATTCAAACATTCCAAGTTGGGAACAATTGCAACTTTGTTATATCTCATAAATTCTTGCCTCAAGATCAACCCAAAATCATTTATTTCTATGGCTTTAAAATCAATGACCATGCCATTGAATGATGCAAGAGCATCCAGGGGGACCAAGCAATCTTGCATCCCCAAAAACATATTTAAATTGTCATTTTGATTTTTTTTTTTTTTTGGGTTGTTGGTGGCATTTTGCAGGCAACAATTTCAGTTATTTTAAGATCTCCTCATATGTAAAAATCTTCTAGGTGAATTTGAATTGAATTCCAATTCAAATTGGAAGTGTTGGGAGGTGTGAATTAACGAAAATATTGAGAGTTACAAAATCCCACACCCAGGCTTGAGGGAGCTATTATTGGGTGATGTAACTCCACAATACATTTTTTTTAAAAATTGCATTGAAATAATGATAAGAGTTGTAGGTGCCAAAAAGGGAGGTAGTGGAGTGGGATTGTGGAGAAGAAACGTAGGGAAAATGAATTGATTTTTGCAAGAAAAGTTGAATGAGGGAGGTTACCCATGCCCAAAGAAGGAATAATGAGCAATCTAGAGGTTTGATTGGCATTTGGGGGAGAGAAAGATTGTTTGAGCCGTGACTGTGAGACACAGTTTCAGTAAATTGGGCATAACTTTCTCATACGGTAATAAAATCGAGAATTTCAAAATGATTCGGAAAGCCGAGAACGAGGTGCACCAAACCCAGAAGGCGTTTTAAAAGATTCGTGATAATTAGGGAGCAGTGATGGGCAAAAGTGACGGGTTTGTGGGGTTGTAGCGATTCTTGCTTGTAGAATTGATTTTAGTTTAGCTTATGGAATGCCATAAGCATATGTTGTTGTTGTGACTTCAAATTGTATGTAAAAAACATATTATTCAATTTGAATGAAGAATATTTGGTTATATTTTCCATTAAAAATTTGTTACAAATGTTTTCAACTTTTGAAGTAAGGTTTTTGGTGGTGTTATGGCTGCTTGGATGGGTTGTTTGACAAAACCCCCTATCCTTGTACTGCATCAAAAGGTATCAGAGTAGGTTGATCTTGTGGGTTGTGAGATGTGTTGAGTATGAGTTTGTTGCAAGAGCTTATTTTGGTGAAGATTGAAGCGGTGAATCTGTAAGAGAGAAAGAGAGTGTTGTGAGAAGTTATGTTTGTTGCAGGCATGAAAGAGGGTCTGTGACTACTATCCTCTAGTAGAGGTTAAGGCTGGGTAGAAGGTGCACAAGAGAGAGGTGTGTCTTCCAGAAACCGTCTATTGGGTAGAGGATAAGCAAGAGTGAGTTCTTTTGCAGGGAGAACCTGTGACTGCAGAGGGTTGATATCTTGAAGTGAGAGAGATTGTTGCAAGGAGGACTTGTAACTTGTTGGTTTACAGATTTGTCACCTAACTCTATATTCTCACGCCCATCGAGGTGACAAATGTATCAACAGTTGAACTGGTTATAATGGTATTTTATACCGATTCTTTGCTTCACAAGGTGGCAGCTACCTTCTAAGGATATGCAATGAATGTTTTTTTATCTTATATTGCTTTTAACCAGAAAGCAAAGAAAAAAGTAATGCTTTTAACTAGAAAGCTTAGAAAGGCATACCCACATTTCTAAATAATCAAATCATGAAAGTTCAAAGACTTCAAAGCAATTTTAGCTATTTTTTGTACTAAATAAAATATTTTCATGATAATCACATATCCACCACTATAAAATCTTTATTCAAAGATAAGCATTTCATAGTGAGGAAGCAAATTAAACATCCATTACTCCAATATAGATAAAGATAATCATTGGCAATATATTCAACATAAGTAGAATAACATTCAAACACCATAACACAAAGTTTATGCCTGCCTGAACTTCACCATATGTATTCTCTATATTGAAATAACTGAAAATCGAAGCATAACAGAGTTTTTGGTCTTAATGAGAGAAACTAAGTTCGCCCAAAAAGATGCTACTTCCTATCTCCAAACCCATATAAATAGATTACGTATTGAAATTGTCTTTAGAATGGTTTCTTGAAGACAACCGTTTTCAAAATAATAGGAATAAAAGTCTTTTTAAGACAAGATATGAGCCAAATTAAGTAAACAACATAAACAAGAAAAACAACTATGCAACGGCCCCTTCTCCCGCCTCAACACGTTCAATATCCTGCTCCTCCAATATGGCCCCCCGTATCTTCATCCTGGCCCTGTATTCTCGGTATCTGGTGACAAAATCAGTAATACTTTTGCTCCCAGGTGTAGTGGTGATCTGTAACCTGGTTCTCCACTTAGTCAATGCCTTGTTTGCCTCAACTAATGCTTCGTGCATGTTGTTGCTCCCAAACTTGAATGAATTTAAATACATTTGCAAATGGCCAAGTTTTCCCAATGATTGCCTAGTGACTGTTTCGGGATCAACTATTTCTTTGTTAAATACCTCTTTAAATTTTAGAGATATTTCCTTGATGTCCAGTAGTTTCTCTCCGAATTTATCAGTGATGTCCACTTCTAAGAGGCTGCAATTCTTTTTGATTTCTAATAGCATTTCAAAATATTGTTCCAATATTTTATTGATCTCCATGATAAAATTATCATACATTGATAATTTCCAATCTAGAGAATCAAACCAAGTGGGATCAATTTCCTTAGGATCACTTACGAATTTTTCTTTAATCAACAGCATTGGCTCCACGGTGATAAGTTTTGAGACTTCTTTAGAGAGCACATATGTGCTACCTTGCTCTTTTCTAACTTGTTGAAGCTCAACTACTAGCTCCTTCCTTTTATTGGATATTCGAGCGTAAAACTGCACAGATCTGTTAAGGAAGAAAAGAGCTTCTTGATAAAGTTTCTCTATCCATTGATTCTCACAGCCTTTGCAAAACTTAGATTCTTCTTAATTTGTTGCATTGTATTAGAAACAATGCCTTCAATGTGAGAGCTTGAGGCTTCTTTAGGTGTAGGGGTTACAATGGATGAAATAAAATTGCTCAATGAAAGAACCTGAGACTATAACTTTAAGTTCTCTTTCCTCTCCTCTTTCACTCTTTTCATCAATGCGCCAACATAATAATTCCCATGATAAACATCACCTTCGAGAGTAGAGGGTCCCATATCTACATGGGTTATTTTATAATCAGCCTCAGTTATTTCATTTTCATTCAAATCTTTAACCACCCGGGGGAAGATTTGAATTTGAATCTTATGGGTGAATTTGAATTTAATTCCAATTCAAATTGGAAGTGTTGGGAGGTGTGAATTAATAAAAATATTGAGAGTTACAAAATCCCACACCTAGGCATGAGGGAACTATTATTGGGTGATGTAACTTCGTAATACATTTAAAAAAAAATTGCATTGAAATAATGATAAGAGTTGCAAGGGCCAAAAAAGGAAGTAGTGGAGTGGGATTGTGGAGAAGAAAAGTAGGGAAAATGAATTGATTTTTGTAGGAAAAATTGAATGAGGGAGGTTACCCACGGCCAAAGAAGGAATAATGAGCAATCTAGAGGTTTGATTGGTATTTGGGGGAGAGAGATTGTTTGAGCCGTGACTGTGAGACACAGTTTTAGTAAATTGGCCATAACTTTCTCATATGGTAATGAAATCGAGAATTTCAAAATGATTCGGAAAGCTGAGAATGAGGCGCACCAAACCTAGAAGGTGTTTTAAAAGATTCATGATAATCAGGGAGTAGTGATGGACATAAGTGACGGGTTTGTGGAGTTGTAGCGATTCTTGCCTGTAGAATTGATTTCAGTTTAGCTTATGGAATGCCAATAACATATGTTGTTGTAACTGCAAATTGTATGTAAAAATCATATTATTCAATTTGAATGAAGAATATTTGGTTATATTTTCCTTTAAAAATTTGTTACAAATGTTTTGAACTTTTGAAGTAAGGTTGTTGGTGGTGTTATGGCTGCTTGGATGGGTTGTTTGACAAAATCCCCCATCCTTGTACTGCATCATTGAACCATTGTTGTTGGCATGCCCTTGACTACACTTGTTATCTTTTTGATCGATAAGTTGACGGCTTTGAAAGCACTCATGCCCTCTTTAAATTTAAAGTCAAGCTCTTTGGCCTTTTTTGTTGAAATATAATTGTGCATGACACTTGATTCCTTGATCTCTATTGTGGTCTTTTCATTGATGCACACCTCTCAACTAGATTAGAGAGTAAACACAAGTTGTGCTATGTGTAGGTGTTTATAAATGGTAAGATCATAGTCAAGATGGTGGACGTAGGTGTTATGCGCAACTATATATTAGCAAAAAGGCCTAAGGAGGTTGGCCTTAAATTTAAAGAGGGTATGAGCTCATTCAAGACTGTTAACTCACTAGCGAAGATGATAACTGGCATAGGGACATGCCTACAATAGTGGGTTAATGCAGGGCCACATAGATTTTATGACCATAGAAATTAATGATATTGAGTTGATGTTGGGGCAAGAGTTCATGAGATTTGGCAAGGTTGCAATTGTTCCCCACTTGGAATATTTTGATGTTTTTGGATTCAAGGCAGAGTGCATGGTGAAGACAAAAGAGATAGATGTGGAAGTTATAGATGGTTGTAGCAATGAGTTTGAGAAAGTGAGACAAAAAAAGACAAGAAGCATTTGTTCTTGGCTGCACTACTTGGAGTTTGAGATGAGGAAAAGACAAGAAGCTTGTGTTCTAGGCTGCACTATTTGGAGGTTGGGATGAGGGAGGATATATGTATATGTAAATATATACATATATGTATGTACATACATATGTATACATACATATAGGTATATACATAATATGTATGTATTTAAAATACATATTCTATATGTACACACCCACACACAGATATATGTATGTATGTATGTAAGCCTATGCATATGCATATATATATATATATGTGTATACGTATATATACTTGCCTAAGCTTAGTCTAGGCAAATCCAATAGATTGTGTACACGTAAGCATAAATCAACCTAGATTAATTATTTTCAGGCCTTGGAGTAGACAATTCAGAATTAAATGATATTTAAAGAAAGTAATTGTGAAGGAGTGTACTGAGCTCTACTTCTAGGAATGATGTTGAAGATATTTTTTGCTGCAGGCAACAAAATCTTCTGTATTGGGCTGTGTAGATGCACTCCAAGCTGTCTAGAACTAATTTACACCTTAAATTGCTTGGTGATTGGTGCAATGTAGGTGAACATATGTACATATATATATTTTTGTGTGTATATATATTCACACACACACATGCATATGTATATTCATAAATATGTGTGTGCAGAGAGAGAAAGAGAGAGAGAGATGGTATACATGTATGTTAAATGTGGAAGTAGAGACAAGGAGAGAGAGAGAGAGAGAGAGAGAACTTGACATATTTTGTCGTCTCATGTCCTCTCTCTCTTTCTCTCTAACACTCTATCTCTGTACACACACATATCGTAAACATTCATGCAAAATATCGAAGCATAGACAAGGCACATGCACAGTTAGGCAAAATGCTTCAAAGTAATGTCAGTACGTGTGCAGAGAGAGAGAGAGAGATGCATGCTTTGTGTTTCTTTGTCTCTTTCACTCTCTACACACACGCATGGTAGACATGTATGCAAAATGTGGAAGCATAGACAAGGCACATGAACTCTTTGACAAAATGCCTTAAAAAAGTATGGTCTCAGGGAATTCTATGATTGTAGGATATTTTAAAAATGGGTTGTTGAAACGGCCGTACAAAGTTTTAAGCAAATGCTAACCATCATCCTCTCTCCCTGTGCTCAAATAGGAGCTTTGGAAGAGGGTGTGGATATCCATCAAAGCATGATTGAAAATGGTTTTTTTTTCAGTGTTGTAATTGCAAATGCCAATTCTGATCAGCACTGCTTTCATAACAAAGAAGAATTTATGCACAGATTCTCTCTTGAATGTTCTCAAATTGTGATTATTTTTCTCTGTAGTTTATCTTGTGTGAATGAGATTTGAATCTCCTTATAGTTTCCTATTGCATAATGTTATGAGGTAGGTGTGGCGCTTCTAACTTACTGAGATCTATTCAGATTCACGTTCTTGATCATTGATAAAAATTCGGTTGAAATTCAACACAAAATGAATGTCTTGTTCTATGTGGTTTTTCTTCTGAGGAGTTAATTTCTCTACAAGAATTGAATGTTTCATTTGAATTGTGCATTGAATGGTTTTCTGGAAGGAAACTTTTGTTTGGACACTGTTAAAGTGAGCCTAACACCCTGAACATTTTATCATATTTTGCAGCTTACTATACGTTATGAAGCTAATTGGCATAGGTAACCTTACCTTGTGAAGAAAATTGGTCCAGCTGCTGTATCAAATTGCTCATGCTGTCAAATTTTGCTATCACATTTTGCTGGTTTCTTTATCTTACAAAGCAAATTGGCCTAGGTACCTTACCTTATGAAGAAAGTTGGTCCAGCTGCTGTATTGAATTGCTTACATTGTTGGTTGAGCCTTACACCATTGTTGTATTTTGCAGGTTTCTTCAACTTCTGAAGAAATCTGTTGCAGGTACGTTAATCCTTTGAAGAAAATTAGTCCAGCTATTGCATTTGATTGCATACATCTGGTTTGTGATTGAATTAATTGCTGTATTATAGAATATGTATACCTATAAACTCTTGACCATTGGAGTGAATGATCCTGCTTTACATGGTGCTTGCAGCTGCATACCCCATAATTAGTTCCACTATCATTTTAGATTTAAGCCGTCTACATTCAGTTTGGGGCATGTCTGTAGCCCCCTTTTTCCTAAGGATAGGATGTGATGGATTGATAAGCCATCCAAGTTAATTGGATGGGTTTTATAGTGTTTCAAAGAACCTTGCAATTTTAAAAGTATGTCATGACATGGCATTTTTTTTCTCTTTCTTGCTTTTGCAACATGGCATGAATATTTAAATCTGTATTCCCTGCAGGTAATTCTAAAGTATAATCTTTATGAATGGCTTTGAAGAAAGTTCTAGTTGACACCTAATGCTGCATATTAGGTTAATGCTGCTTCGTATTGTATAAAATTAATTTAGCATTTTTTCCAACTATAATTTCATAAGGTAGTGGTTCGGGTTCAGATTTGAGGATTTGGTTTGTGGGTTCGGTCAAAATTTTTTTTGGGATTGGGTTCGTCCATACAAAAACATATAAAAATCAGAAATATATACATATTTACAACAGTAATTAAGTTCAAAATACCACACATAGCATCAAATATTGTATAATAAACAAAGCCACCATAAAAATAAAAAACATTAGAATGTCAATTAGTCAAACTCGAATGTCATGATATATATTATATATTAAATTAACTACATTGCTGCATTTATCCTTGCAAGTAAGCATTAGGGCAGATTGTCCATTTGGATGACGACATTATGGATGAAGATTTGTAGGCAAACTTGGAAACGTGGACTTGGAGAATACATGGCAAGTCAAATGAATTCAATGGGAGTTTTGGAGCAATGCCACCAATGGGGTTGAGGGGCAGTGCCCCTCGCAGGGCTTGGGAGTGGAGTTGAGGGGCAGCACCCACCTGGGGTTTTGTGGGCAATGCCCCCAGTGGGGTTGAGGGGCAGCGCCCCTTGCGGGGTCCGAAGCCCTTGCCACCAAGCCCAAATTAAGGCCTCCAAAACCACACAAACCTTCATGGCATACATCATTTTGCATTCACAATAAGACCCAATTTAAGACCTTCAAAGCTACACAAAAACCTTCATGGCGAATATCATTTCAGGGTTAGGAGGTGAATCAGACTTTTTTAAGTTAAGAAAAGGTCAAAAAAATTAATAAAAGTCAAAATAAATTTAAACAAGGGCCAAAGACGACTTGGGTCTGCCTGGGTTCGATAGGGCCAGACCTGTAGGGTACTGAACCCGGACCCCATACTTGGGTCGAATTGGATTGAGACCCAGGGGTTCCCCTGGGCGAACCGGTAACATAGTAATTTGCATTATGGGTGTCACTTTTTATAATCGTTTGAATTTGAAATTTAGGTTTATTTCTCCATTCAATTTCATGAACTTTTTGTTTTCTTTGTCATTTGCTGGACTTCAAGGAAGAATTTCTGGCAAGAGTGGTTTGTATAAAATGCATGAGTTGCAGGTGAGGATTTAGTAAGTCCTTTCGTAGGAATATGTACTTCATTATTCAAGCAAATTCTTCATACTTATTATTTATGCCATGTGGCTATCAAAATTCAAGTTTATTAAATTAATGATTTAAAAATAATGAAAACAAAACCATGTGGAAATGGGAATATACTGATATAGGGTTTATATGTTTGAATTCTTGGGTCTATGTTTGCATAGAATCGATGTAGTTCTCGAACCTTACAATTAAACCCACAAAAATTGTTAAATGATATCATGTAGGCATTGTTATACCAATAGCTTGTCAAATAAATAACTCCAGAACTATTAAATAAAGGGCTACATATGGAAGCATATTAGTAAGTCCTTTCGTAGGAATATGTACTTCATTATTCAAGCAAATTCTTCATACTTATTATATATGCCACATGGCTATCAAAATTCAAGTTTATTAAATTAATGATTTAAAAATAATGAAAACAAAACCATGTGGAAATGGGAATATATTGATATAGGGTTTATATGTTTGAATTCTTGGGTCTATGTTTGCATAGAATCGATGTAGTTCTCAAACCTTACAATTAAACCCACAAAAATTGTTAAATGATATAATGTAGGCATTGTTATACCAATAGCTTGTCAAATAAATAACTACAGAATTATTAAATAAAGGGCTACATATGGAAGCATCTATCATTGTAAATCAGTATGGATTATACTAATTACTCTTGAGTAGTAAATTTAATGAGAGATAGCATCTTTGAATGTCTTTGTGGGAGATTTCTTGGAGTCATTCCTTATTTAGGGAATGTTGTATATGGTGTAAGAGCTGAAAATTAGCTCTATACCCAAGACCACCTCCAAAAGCAATGGATTCCTTCCACAACAGAGTATGCAAGAAAATGAGCTTGCTTGATATTAAGATCTATCAATATGATAATGAGGTATGAAGTATGTTACAAAATGTACAATGACCTTGCTTATATAGACAAGGTGAAATAGGTTTAGGCAAGATTGTGACATGTGTCTTAATCCTATCACAACTAACTACAATCTAGAATAAGACAAGATCTAGATATGACAACTAAGACTTCTAGAAGGAATCTTATAACCTAAGTAAACTTAACATGTGAATAAGTCCCTTGAGTCCCTAGTAAGAAATTAACTAGGTACAAGACTTTATTCATACCAACTCACCCCCCTAGTGCAACTTAGGGAGAAGATTATTATGCAAATGATGCAAAAAATGTAAAGATTGGGTCCTCGCTACATATGGAAGCAATGATCCAATGTCGACAAACATCTTGTCTCCCTTTCAGAAGAAACAAAACCAAGTACAAATGTAGGAATGCTTCCCATTCCGGTTAGGATTGAAAGAAAGAAGCATAAACATGTATGATGATGTCTCTGAAAGCTGCTCATGTGTCTCCTTGGCCACTAAAGATGAAGATGCCACAATCAAATCAGGAACATGCCCAATCAAAGAAGGTGACAAACCAAGACTATGCAGAAACTAATGTTGAACAAGATACAAAGACAAAATGGTTTGACAACAATTGTGCAATGACTCATCAAAGAGAATAGATAAACCCTCAAATGTGTCCTCCAAATTTGAAATGTGAGACTCCACAAACAAGGTTGTAATGTTTGATAAATAGGAATTCCAATTAGGAAGATAATGAGATACTTGTTGGAATGAATCATTGAAATTTCTCAATGAATCACCAAGAAAAAATGAATGGTCCTATTGAATAGGAATGATGGGAGCCTCAATGACTCTACACAAGGAATCAATGAAGGTGAAGGTTCAAAAATCGTCTTTGAAGGAGAAGACAGAGCATCTAAAGAAAACTCGTCATCCTCATTTGAAGATTCAAAGTATTCTAAATAATCAAGCTCCCAAAAGTATCATAGTGATAGGGTATATTGTGTGAAAAATGAAGAGGCACAAGACAATCTGAAACAAGATCATTTGGGAATGGCCGAGTATTAGGATCTCCATATATCTCCCAAATTTTAGTTCAAAGAGTATGAGGACACTCAAAATGAAGCCCTCCCAAATATTGCAAATGAAGTGTTCCCAAATTGACAAAACCTCTCTAGGAGTCCGGATGTCCAAGCAATCAGTCACAATGCAAAATGTGCAAAATTTGAGTAAATAATACTTGGGGCTCAATATGGAAAAACTGCATGGGCACAATGATGATAGAGCTCCTCATTACCTTTTTGATGCTTCAAAAATCACGAAAAATGGAGATCTAGGTAAAAAGTTATGAGCTCAGAGGTCCAAAGGGGGAAAAGCACTTTAGTTGACGATAAAATGTACCTGCAGCAAAATCTGGCAATGATCTGCAACACTATGTGTAGACACGCAAAATTTACATCATGCATAATCATATTCCATTCACTAGGTAAATCAGGTCTTTAGTCCTAAAGTTATTCATTTAAATAAATCAAAGGCTCACATCATCCTTTAATTAAATAAATCAAACTTTATTTAATTAAAATCTCAAAAAGTCATTTTCCATCCCTCTTTGACTTAAATAAATCCAAATATTTGAGTCAAATTGGTCAAACTCACCTAATCATCATCCTAGCTAATTAATCTTGATTAAATCTAATCTAATGCATGTCACATCCTCTAGATAATCCCACTTGCACAAATAAATCAATTTATTGATTTATTAAAATCAACATTTTCCATCAACATGGCATCTTTGAGGAATATTCCCTCAAGTTTGAATTCAAAATCAAGTGGACATGTACATCCAACAAAGCAATTAATGTCTCTTACATGTCCCTTGCAAAGGTCAAAACTAAGCATTAACTCTCAAATTCAAATTTGAAATTTCTCCCTCTTGGGCACATTTCCCAAATCTTGCACATCCCTCAACCTATGGCAAGTTGACAAGTGGCCTCTTTTCATTGGTCTGTTTTTAGTCCGACATTCATCCATTTGGCCAATCCCTCATCAAGAAAATCTATAGATAAAGGGGTTAATCTCCACAATTTCATCCACAATCATTCATGTAAAGTCGCTCTCTTCAGGAGAACTGATTTTGCCCACCATCACTCCATCTTCAAGGCATTTCATCATCTAGCTTATCTATCAAGGATTGGGAAAGGGCTATTTTCAACAATAGCACCAATCCACTATGAGATAAACATACTTCATGTTTTTCATATGCTTATTTAGCTTACTTTTTGTCATTTGTTTGCATTTGGGAAGCATTGATGCATTATTTCATAGAAATGTTGTTATTTGCTTTGTTTTAAACTAACCATGCTAATGTGTGTTGGAGGTTTTAGCAATTTGCAGATTTCACCATCTACACTATGAAGCATGTGGAACCAACTTTTTGTTGATATCTTGTTTGCAAAATTTTGATACCTAGGAGAAAAGATATGTTCCTTTGAAGAAATCTGCCCAATTAGGGCCTGGCAGACTAAATAGGTGCAAAAAATCAGTCCTTGAGGGTTGGCGGTCAATCTCCCATGTGATTGTGGGCTTTATGGTTGCAAAATAAAATACTGTCACTAGTGGAGTGGTGCAACAGGGGGCGTGGTTTGTGCAAGGCGGCGGGTGTCTTGCGTTGCTTGCGAGCTTAAGCCCCAAGCACTAAGCCGAGAACCATCGCTAGGAACTTGTAGTTGAAACAAACCTCAAATATAAAATATTAATTTAAAAAAAAAATCGCTGACTTGCCTATGATTTGACAGTGCTGATGCAGGTGCTTACACAGATTGTGCAACCTGCAGAAAGAATATGTTGCCAACCCAAAGAATATTCCTTGTGTCTACCAACCTGCGCTAATGCCAGTACCTTGTCGTGACCTGTATGGATCGTATGGATTCATATTGTATGAAATAATGGTGATAGGGAAAAAAGAACCTTTGAGGACGTGAGGTGAAAATCTTCGATTTTGACGATTTGACAAGCGATCTTAGGGTTTTTGGGCCTTATTGATGCAATGACAAAGTTTGTTTTGGCCCAAAGTGCTCCAAAAAATCAGCTGCCTCTCGGATTTGGTAACCACCTCCCAACTGGAAACCCTCATAGATTTGGCAAAACTAAAGCCCATCTTGACTCTTAGATGTCTTGAACTAAATGGTGAGCTCAAATTTCCTCCAACACAAACCAAAATTTACTTGCAATGAAAACCCACAAAGAGAAACCCTCCAAATTTGGTATTTATTTCAGGTTTTTTTGATTCCCTAGATTGCCATCGAGTGTAAGGGAAGAGCATACTCAACCTTACTAAAAACGATCAAGATCTTTCACTGGCAATAGTTCTACCTTCAGATATAAGAAGGAATTTGCAAGGCTTGGCTTTGATACCACGTAAGAATTGAAAATTAGCGCTATACCCAAGACCACTTGCAAAAACAATGGATTCCTTCCACAATAGAGTATGTAAGAAAATGAGCTTGGTTGATATTAAGATCTATCAATATGATAACGAGGTATGAAGTATGTTAAAAAGTGTACAATGACCTTGCTTATATAGACAAGGTGAGAGATAGGATTACACAAGATTGTGACATGTGTCTTAATCCTATCACACCAAGACTTTATTCACACCAACATATGGTGGGTGTAACGCTATTTTAGGGCTGTTTTTATTTTGATTTCTAAGTAGATTGAAGATAATGGCACTTTTTTGCACTATACATTTTGTGTGCATGTGATTTTGTTTATATTGGATATTTGATTCTTAAGGAGATAATTGTCTAACTATCAAGCTACTATTGATAGTTCTTTATTAATGAAGGAACTGTTCAATATTATTATTCGAGTAACGAAAAAAACTATCTAGCATTAGAAATTTATTTTTGGTTACCTAGCATGCTTCTATTAACAAACATATTTTAAAAACAATTTACAAGCATATTTGAAAAAACAAGTGGATAGAAGATAGTTGTTTCATATTATAAAAACAACTCATAAACATATTATAAAAGCAATTCACAAACATACTATAAAAACAATTTTCAAGCATATTTATGGAAGGGAAATATTTATTTAAACATTGCTACAAGGCTAAGTAATTGGGATTTCTATAGTGTAGCGTTATTTAATTATTTTCTTTTGAAGGGATTTTTAACAACATTACGAGTTAATGCAGGAGCACTTGGGCGTATTTGCAATCTTGAATCGCCAAAAATAATTAATAATTTAGTTTGTTTGCTCTTCATTTTGTGTTGTTTTTGTTGTGTCATGGTGGAGTGTGCAAGCAAAGTATTTGATGAAATTGTTATTATTTTCAAATGGGCTATTTGGTGATCTTGATTTGGGTACATGTAAACATGCTTACCTGGAAGGTAATGCCTCATTTGGTAATTGCATTCCTAGAAATGAAAAGTCAGAACAATCAAAGGTAGACAAGGCGACTAGAGAAATTCAATGCATTGACTCCAGAATTATAAAAATTTGATTGAAATACCAAAATCCACAATTGGGGCGATTGGCAATATGGCGATTCATATTTTGTGTTTGAGAAATCATTATCCTCTAACATTGTGTGTGGCCATTGGTGGTTGCTGTTTTGCATTTTGAAGATTAAAAAATGTAAAATCAATGACATTTTCCAGCGCAGAGATTTGCTGCAAGGGGTCGATTCTTCTGGAGGGGCGATTCATTTTTCTTGCTGTTTTGAAGTAAAAAATCATCCAACACAAAAATGTGTGGGACCATGTTGATCGGTTAACAAAACATTGGCAGATTAAAAATGTTTTTGGATTACATTTTGTAGCATGGAAGGTTGCTGAGGAGGGATCAATTCATTTGTGCTAAGTGACCATTGAATTGTTGGATGTATTGAACACTATAAGAAGGAAAACTAAACACAGAAGAAAGATTTGACCAGCTCGGGAAAGGAGAATATTTTAGCCTAAAAGTCTGAAATTAAATAAAAATACCAAGATATGGAGAACAGAGAATAGCAGGGCATGAAGTAGAAGAGTTTCAGATTTGGAGATTGCTGTAGCAACACATTGGATTAATAGTTTGCTGCTGGGAAGTAGAAGACTTTGAGTTGAACAATTAATTGTGGCCAATAAGAAACAATTTTGGATTTGAAAGTATTGAAATACTTGCCTTTGTATTATCTGTCTCGTGGCTGAAATTTGTTTGGAATGGAGAATGATCAGTAATTTTGTTCCTGTAGCTGTTGATATGATATGATTTCAATTTGAAAATTGAATTAAATTGCTTGATGAGCTTTGTTTTTTTCTATTCGCTGTTGGAATTGGCAATCCCATAGGACCCCTAATTCTTGTCTGCAGCAAAATGGTATCAGAGCAAGTTAGTGTTGTGTTGGGAGAAAAACCCTAAGGAGATTGTTGCGGGTGTGTAAGAGGACATTGAGACCCGCAATTGCAAAGGGTTATGAACATGGTGCAAAGAGGGCGTGGGTGAAGAGGACCATGGAATGCAAACTTTGAGATCTTTAGAGAGATGATAAGAGACCTTGAAGCTAGGATAGGAGCGTGGTTGGAGACAATAGAATTGACTCAGCAAAGAGGAATCTTGGTGGTGGATGTTAGTGAGGATGAAGTTGAAGAAAAAGCACCAGAATTCAATGCGGAAGATGAGCATAAAGATGAGATGGAAGGTAGATTTTTGAAAGCAATGGCTAGGCTTTGTAGCAATCCTAGTTTGGATCCCCCAAGTTTCAATGACACTTTGAATCCGGAAGAGTTGTTGGATTGGATATCGGAAATAGAAAAGTATTTTGACGTGAAGTCAATTGAGGATCCAAAATGAGTGAAATACGCAGGCACAAAGCTGAAAGGACACGCTTCCATGTGGTGGGAGCACATGCAACTTGAAAGACGATGAAGAGGTAAATAGAAAATTAAAAATGGGAGAGGATGGCGATGCAATTGAAAGCAAAGTTTCTGCCTATAGATTATCAATTTGATTTGTTTAAGAGGCTGCAAAACTTGAAGCAAAGAGAGAAGAATGTATGAGAGTACACCGAGGAGTTATATCGGGTGAGCATCCGGGTTGGACTTGTGAATGATGATGTAGAAAAAGTATCAAGATATGTACATGGCCTTCATAATTCCATTCAAGAAGAAATGAGCATACTTCAGGTGACTAGTATAGAAGAGGCATATCAATATGCCTTGAAGGTGGAAGAGAAACTTCAAGAAAACAATAGCATAATTCCAGTGGTAGAGGTAGATTTTTGAGAGGAAGGGGATAAAACAGCAGTGGTAGAGGTTACCAAAGCAAACAAGATGAAACAAGTACATCTCATGTGGGTGTGCAAGAATGTAAAGGAAGAGGAGTATCTTCTAGGGGAAGAGATTATTTTCGTGGTAGAGGATACTATGGTAGGGGTAGAGGAAGAGGGTTTGGAAGTACATGTTTCCAATGTGGAGAGTCGGGGTATAGGGCATTTGAATGCCTACAAATACAACAAAATAATGTCAAAGGGAAGGAAGCTAGAATTCATGTAGCGCAGGCTGAAAATGAAAGTATGACTGCACCAAATCGTGGAGAAGGACCTGAAGATGGAGAGTCTCTCATGCTACAAAGAGTTTCGATAAATCCCAAAAAGGAGAAGTTGGAGCCGATGCAAAGAAGGAATTTGTTTAGAACAAGATGCAAAGCAGGTGGCAAGTGTTGCAAAGTCATAGTGGAGAGTGGTAGCACAGATAATATTGTATCCAAAGAGATGGTGTAAAATTTGAATTTGAAAAAATTGAAACATCCACACGCATATTAGGTTTCATGGTTGCAAAAAGATCATAGTTTGACAATACGTGAGCAATGCCTTGTGAGTTTCCAAATTGGAAAATATATGGATGAAGTGATGTGCGATGTGATGCTAATGGATGCATGCCATCTACTTTTGGGAAGGCCTTGGCAATTTGATTGAAGAGTTGTTCATGATGGGCGAAGAAACACATATCGAATCAAGAAAGATGGCAAAAAGAACACTCTAACACCAATTCAAGAGAGGGAAGAAGTGGATGGTAGCTCCAAGGTTTGTTTTGTTTCCGGTAAACAATTTTTGAAAGACTTGAAGGAAGGAGGAAGATGTTTTGCCATTGTTCCAATTTTCCAAAGATTGCAAAAATTGGGATAGTGAAAGAAAATGAAGAAATATGAATGGAAATTCAGAAAATTTTGGAAGAATATTTAGACATAATGATGAAGGAACTACTCGATGGATTACCACCAACGAGTATAAGCCATTGTATGGATTTGATTCCCAATGCAGGCTTGACCAACAAAGCACCATATAGAATGACACCTATGGAGAATGCAAAAATAAATAGGCAAGTACAAGAGTTGTTGGATAAGGGGAGGATTAGAGACAGTTTAAGTCCATGTGTTGTTCCAGTGGTGTTAACACCAAAGAAGGATGGAGAGTGGCGGATGTGTACGGACTCAAGAGCCATAAACAGGATAACTATCAAGTACTGGTTTCCCTTGCCACGAATGGATGATATGATGGATTGTTTGAGTGATGCTAAGTATTTCACCAAAATTGATTTGAAGAGTGGGTACCATCAAATTCGCATAAGAGAAGGGGATGAATGGAAGACCGCTTTCAAAGCAAAGGATGGATTGTATAAATGGATGGTGATGCGATTTGGTTTGATAAATGCGCCAAGTACGTTCATGAGGTTGATGAACGAAATGCTGAAACCATACCTCGGTAAGTTTGTTATAGTGTATTTGGATGATATTTTGGTTTTTAGCAAAACAAAAGAAGAGCATTTGCAGCATGTTAGGGCAATTTTGCAGAGACTCAAGGAAGAGAAGTTGCTAGTGAATGTGAAGAAGTGCAGTTTCATGAAAGAGAAGCTAGTGTATTTGGGTTTTGTTGTTTTCGATAATGGTTTGAAAATGAATCCAAAAAAAGTAAAAGCAATTGTAGATTGGCCTTTGCCAAGGAGTATGTTTGAAGCAAGAAGCTTCCATGGATTAGTGAGCTTCTATAGGAAGTCCATACAAAATTTTAGTAGGATTTGTGCTCATATTATAGAAACTATGAAGGGTAGTAGAAAATAATTTGTGTGGACAACAACAGCTAAATGAAGTTTCAAACTTTTGAAAGCCAAAGTAACCAAACCATCTATTTTAACATTCCCCAATTTTGGTAAAGTGTTCCAAGTTGATTGCGATGAAAGTAGGACAGTGATTGGAGGAGTTTTGAGTCAAGAGGGTAGACTAATAACGTATTTCAGCGAGAAGTTGAATGAAGCAAAAAGAAAATATTCCATGTATGATCAAGAGTTTTATGGCATTGTGCAAGATCTTAAGAAGTGGCGACACTACTTGCTATGGAAGGAGTTTGTTTTGTACATTGACCATCATGCATTGCAGTTTGTAAGCAGCCAAGGTAAGCTTAGTCAAAAGCATGTGAAGTGGGTTGAATTTCTTCAAAGTTATTCTTTTGTATTGAAACATAGAAGTGGAAAATCCAATAGAGTAGCTGATGCATTAAGTCGGACACATTTATTGTTGAATGAAATGAGAGTGAATGTTGTTGGTTTTGATTCTATGCGGGAGTTGTATGATGAAGATGCTGATTTCATAGAGGCTTGGACAATGTGTAATAATCTCGTGGAGAGGCATAGAATTCCATGGTTGGCGTATTTTGTGCAAGAAGCTTTGTTGTTGAAAGGGAATAGATTGTGTATACCTTATATGGTTCAATGGGGGAAAATTTAATAAGGGAGAAATATAGTGGAGGTTTGAGTGGTCATTTTGGAGTGGACAAAACTTTGGCACAGTTGAATGAGTTATTATTGGTCGCATATGTGTGTAGATGTAAAGAAGATGGTGCAAGGTTGCCGTGTGTGTCAATATGCTAAAGGAGTGAGGCAAAATATGGGGTTGGATCAGCCATTGCTGATATTGGAAAGACCGTAGGAACATAGAAGCATGGATTTTGTTTTGGGGATACTCGCGAACACAAAGAGGTAACTATTTTGTTTTCGTTGTGGTGGATAGGTTTTCTAAAATGGCTCATTTTATCTCATGTCCAAAGTGCAATGATGCTTCCTACATAGCTACTTTGTTTTTCAAGGAAGTGGTTAGATTACATGGCTTGTTGAAGAGTATTATTTCAGATCGAGACACCATGTTGTTGTTTTAATCAGAAATGCAAATTAACAGAAAATTCAACACAGTGAACAAAGAACACATAATTTATCCTGGGAAAACCCTCCTTCTTGAGGG
Organism: Sequoia sempervirens; assembly: GCA_007258455.2. Classification (NCBI taxonomy): domain Eukaryota; kingdom Viridiplantae; phylum Streptophyta; class Pinopsida; order Cupressales; family Cupressaceae; genus Sequoia; species Sequoia sempervirens. Next base: position 31,390 of record VDFB02202422.1, read on the forward strand.
AGAAAAACCCAGCAACAAATTATATCTCTTATATAATTAAATGAAGGAGCAGCAAATCTGCTTTACAACTTAGCCACACACTTGGCTAATCTGAAACAATAAGTATAGCACCTCTCCTAGGTGCGATTATACAATGAATTATATATTTCCTTAATCACAATCTGCCTTATGAAAGAGATGTCAATCTGCTGCACAATGTCGATCTCCTTGTGATAGTATGCACTTGGCTTGATAATAATTCAATGATGAAGGAAAGAGCAGTGCCTTCAATAAATACATGTTGGTATGGACTCCACCAAACAAGACGTCTCTTCAAGATGAAAGGTCGGCCTCAAGTGAAAGGGTGTGAGTTTACAAAAGGTGGTGAACATATAGAAGATGTTGGCCTTGATAATAATATAAATTACATTGTAAATAAATCGTCTCCGATAAATGAATAGCCAATGGCTATATTAATTTATTGCTTATCGCTATTGGAATTATGAGGCCCGTGGCTACACATCAACACATGTTTGTTGGTCATTTTTGGTGCACCTTGTGGAAGAAAATGGGGACACAATTGGGGTTTAGTTCAACTTACCATCCACAAATCGATGGTCAAACCAAAGTTGTGAATAGGAGCTTGGGAAATTTGTTGAGATGCTTGGTAGGTGACAAACCAAATCAATGAGATTTGATATTAGCACAAGTAGAATTTTCCTATAATAACTTGGTCAATCGAAGTGTGGGTAAGATTCCATTTCAAATTGTGTATGGGTACAACCCTAGTTGTGTGGATGAATTGAGGGATAGTGCAGATTTAGGTACAACCCTAGTGGTGTGGATGAATTTGGGATAGTGCAGATTTGGGTGGAAGACTTTGCTGAGTATATACATGATGTGCACAAGGAAGTGAAGGAAAATTTGAAGAAGAGTGTAAATATATACAAGGAGTATGCTGATATGCATTGAAGGGAGTAGGAATTTCAGATTGTAAAGTTGGTGATGGCACACTTGAGGAAGGAGAGGTTCCCACAAGGAACTTATAATAAGTTGAAGTGGAAGAAGATAGGCCCATGTAAAATTTTGCAGAAATTTTCATCAAATGCATATGAATTGAAACTTCCAACAAGTATTGATATCTCCCCAATATTGAATGTTGCTGATTTGTATAAATACTATGAAGGAGACACAAGTGGACATGGGAATGCACATTCAAATTTGCAGGAGGTTTGTGAATGGGTTCAACAGTTGCCTGCAAAGAAACTTGAAGAGGTAGATCAAATTATTGATTCATGTGTAGCCAAGAAAACAAGAAGGAATATTTGGACTGTTGGAAGAACCGAGCAGTTGATGAGGCTTCAAGGGTCAGCATTGCAAATTTGGTGAAGTTTGGGATTTCAGTCCCGGAATTGTTGAAATGCTCATGAGTTTCGCATTCATGAAGCATTTTTCCTACCTGATGTATTTGATGCAGGAGCACTTGGGCATATTTGCAATCATGCATCGTCCAAAAAAATGATTAATTTAGTTTGTTTGCTCTTTGTTTTGTGTTGTTTTTGTTGTGTCATGGTGAAGTGTGCAGGCAAAGCATTTGATGAAATTGTTATTATTTTCAAATGGGTTATTTGGTGATCTTGATTTAGGTACATGTAAACATTCTTACTTGGAAGGCAACGCCTCATTTGGTAATTGCATCTCTAGAAATGAAAAGTCACAGCAACCGAAGGGAGACAAGGTGACTAGAGAAATTCAATGCATTGACTCCATGATTATAAAAAATTGATTGAAATACCAAAATCCATGATAGGCGCGATTGGCAATATGGCTATTCATATTTTGTGTTTGAGAAATCACTATCCTCTAATATCACGTGGGGCCATTAGTGATTGTTGTTTTGCATTTTGAAGATTAAAAGATGTAAAATCAATGACATTTTCTAGTGTAGAGATTTGCTGCAGGGGGTCGATTCTTCTGGAGGGGTGATGTTGCAAGGTGTGCGCCCTTGGTCTCCTTGTACTGTGCAATGCAACACTTGGCTCTGCAACATGGCTTAAACGCCTCCTGTGGATTCATTAGCTCCAGCAATTGTATCGGGCATTAACAGGTCGATTTGTTGGTGTAACGACAACTGTCTGTGCAACAATTGGTATCAGAGCTTGGGTCACGGGTTTGAACCCCTCACTTCTATAGGGGGGGTGATTGTTGCAAGGTGTGCACCCTTGTTCTCCTTGTGCTGTGTAGCGTAGTGCATGGGTTAACTACCTCCCATGGATTCATAAACTCAGGCAGTTGTATTGGGCATTAATAGGTCGATCTTTTGGTGCAACGACTATTGTTTGTGCAATAGATGATTCATTTTTCTTGCTGTTTCAAAGTAAAAAAATCATCCAATACAAAAATGTGCATGCGACCATGTTGACAAGTTAACAAAACATTGGCAGATTAAAAATGTTTTTGGATTACATTTTCCAACGTTGAAGGTTGTTGAGGAGGAGTCAATTCATTTTTGCTAAGTGAACATTCAATTGCTGTACATCGGCAGATTAAAAATGTTTTTGGATTACATTTTCCAACGTGGAAGGTTGCTGAGGAGGAGTTGATTCATTTTTGCTAAGTGACCATTCAATTGCTGGATGTTTTGAACACTATAAGAAGGAAAAATAAACACAGAAGAAAGGTTTGACCAGGCTGGGAAAGGAGAATGTTTTAGCTTGAAAGTCTAAAATTAAATAAAAATACCAAGATATAGAGAACAGAGGATAGCAGGGCATGAAGTAGAAGAGTTTCAGATTTGGAGATTGCTGTAGCAACACATTGGATGAATAATTTTCTGCTGGGTAGTAGAAGAATTTGAGTTGAACAATTAATTGTGGCCAATAAGAAACAATTTTGGATTTGAAAGTATTGAAATAATTGCCTGTGTATTATCTGGCTCATGGCTGAAATTTCTTTGGAATGGAGAATGATCAGTAATTTTGTTCTTGTAGCTGTTGATATGATTTCATTTTAAAAATTGAATTAAATTGATTGATGAGCTTTGGTTTTTTCTATTTGCTGCTGAAATTGGCTGTCCCATAGGACCTCTAATACCTGTCTGTACCACTAGTGGAGACATAATATAGATGATGTTTTTTGATTGGCATATGTCTTATATGCTTAAGTTACCAAGTTGCTTTTGAATAGAAGCAAAAGTTAGTTGCTAGCTTTTGTTTTTTAGATTGCTAATGATGGACAATTTCACCATTAGATGCTTCTATCTAAAAGCAAAAGGAAAGCACAATCGTTATTAGCAGTCTTGAACTTCATTTTTTCTACGCTTCATGCAATTTCGTATTTCATGCATGCTATTTTAATGCAATGTTTTGTTTGAAAGGCAACAACAGGCCTTCCTTCAAAAGACTTAATAAGTCTTGCTTTTCTAGGAAAGCTTTTTAATGGGCTTCAAATTGAAATCTTGAGCATTGTTTATTTTGTCTTCTATCACTTCAAAACTTGCAAAGGTCAGTTCTGAGCCTGTATTCAATGTGAGGCATAGTTTGGGCATGCCTCTTCTATTACTGAAATTAAACCCTAAAGAATAATTTACTCAAATTTTATGTTTATTTTTATTTCTTTTTTTTGTTTGAGGATGGCAATTGCTTTTACCAGCAGTGTTTGAGAAATTTTGCATTTTAAGGAAATGCCACTTTCCAGGGTATGTTTAAATAGGGCCACTCTTTAGGATTTTATTTTGGAAGTATAATACTTGTGCCAGAGACTATCATTTTTTGTTGCACTGTTGGTTATTTTTCATTTCAACTTTGTGCAATTTTTTCCCTAAAATAATAATTAAAATAGTGTAATTTTTATGTCAATTTTGGTCTATTATTTCCACAGATCCCAAAAATGAAATCTTGCCAGTGTTTATTTTTTATTTCAATTCTGGTACAATTTTTCCCCAAAAGTTTAATTAAAGTAATGTATAATTTTTGTTTCAATTTTGGTCTGTTTTCCACAGATCCTAAAAATGACACGGCTGTGAGTTCAACAGTGAATGCTATGGTAGAGAATGGTTGGCATAGTACATCTGAGTGTCAGGTAAGGATATTTATGAATCCTTGCTTAGGCTATGAAACTTGTCAGTGTCTAAACAAAGTCATCCGATTTGCCTCTCATTATTCATGTTGTGGATCAATCATAGTTCGTTTTCTTAATAAATTTGATGGTTGTAATGAGGATTGCATTCTATGTATGCACTTGATTTCAGAACAAAGTAAATCACATTAGTGCCTGAATATATAATATTTCTGGTAACTAGTGGACATTAATATCTAAACTTCAGTCAAGTTAAAATTAAAATTCAGGTATGAATGCCCTGCTTTTTTTTTCTTTTGTCCCTGGCTTTGACTGTAAAATAACATGTATTTATTATTCTCAGGATGAAAAATATTTGCTGACTGTAATACTTGTGAAACTGAATATAATAATTGTCATCCTAAGTTGGTTATGAGATGTGTAAGTGAGTTTAATATATCCAAATGTATCCCTCCACAAATAGAGCATATCGGGGCAATTTAATTATGCCAACATATTTCTGGATTTGCTCTTAATGCAGCCTCCTGTACTATAACATCTGTATTAACCAAAATTAAACTATTGAACTGTAGTTATGCAAGTGGAAAAATATCAGGTGACAGTTCTAATAATAAAATAGCACTCTCTCCACCACACAAATATAGTAGGAAAAATATCGGTGACAGTTAAGATAAGAAAATAACACTCTTTCCACCACTCATATATAATATACATAGACATCTACAAATATAGCAGGTCGGGCTTGCTATTAATGCAGCCTTCCTGTACAATAGAATTTTCATTAATAAAAAAATTGCATAAACTATCCTATTGTCTATCTTGCAAGTGGGATAAAAGTAAGTCTCTGGAAAGATATTATGTGACATTTCAACTAATAAAATAACAGTCACTCCACCAGTTGTGTGTGTATGGAATTTCAAACTAGTGCAAGTAAAAATTTGTTGACTGTGGTATTCAATTGTCTGGCTTGCAAGTGGGATATATAATAGGTGGGATAAATGTATAAAATAATTCTCTCCACAACCTGCATGTTGACCCCACCCGACAGACATATACATGCAAAAGTATTAGGTGACATTTAAAATAATAATAAAAAATAATTTCCACCAGCTGTGTGTGCATGGAACTTCAAACTAACCATGCCTGTCAAATAAAAAATTGTTTATGGTGGCATCAAGTTGTATTAATATTAACTAATTAAAAACATCAAATAATAGAAATTTTAAAATTAAAATTTATTTTTATTAAATTTACATATAAATATTTAAAAGAATATATATAAGAAAAATTGTCCTTAATGAAAGAACAAGTCTATAAATGGCATATTCTCATGGTAATTAATTATGCTATGTAAATTTTAGTGAAATCATTTATTTTCAATACAAATATATATCATTTATTTAATATTTAATATGGTCATAATAATGTTTTAAATGTTGAGGTTACTCATGTTAAATATCAATAACTACATTTAAATGAATCTGTATCAAATTAATGAAAGTTGGTTACTTGTATACATCTATAGCCTTTCTTGAATTTAGATTGTCAAATATTGCCAAATCTAACAAAAAATTATTACATGTACACATCTATGGCCTCTCTTCAATTTAGACTGTAAAATATGGCAATATCTAACAAAATAGGCCACAGACCTTCAATCTCCAGGTCTTACATCTGTGCATCAATACATTTATGGCTGCTCTTCAATTTAGACTGTAAAATATGGGCAAAACTAACATAAATAGGCCACAAGCTGTCAATTTCCAGGCTTGGTGTCTATGCACCTATATATGTTCTTCCACCCACACATGTGTATGTACCAGAGCCATTGATGTGTATGTATTGTAATGGAGAAAAATGCCTACCTTTACAGTTTTCCCCTTTGTTTTGGACTCATGTATGTACATATATGTACAGTGAAAAATGCATGCCTAGCAAATTTCCCCTTTGTTTTGGTTTTATTTTGACATGTTTGTCCTATATATATATGCATGTATTTGAGCACATGCATTTGTATGTATTTATATGTAATGTTGAAATTAGCATACCCATGTCATTTTCCATATAGTTTTGTGCACATTTTTAGGAAATGTCTTGCTACATGTACATATTCAAATGGTGCAATATTGTGCAAAGTTGGGTTCATTCCCCTAGCATTTACCTATCCTTAGCCACGTATTTAGTGTTGCAAGGTGTGCGCCCTTGGTCTCTTTGTGCTGTGCAACACGGTGCTCGGGTTCGTGACATGGTTTGACGGCCTTCTGTGGATTCATTAACACTAGTGGTTGTATTGGGGATTAACAGGGTCTATCTTTTGGTGCAATGACAACTGCCTATGGAATAGTTGCTATCAAAGCTTGGGCCACGAGTTTGAACACTTCGCTTGCCTTGGGGGGGGGTTGTTGCAAGGTGTGCGCCATTGGACTCCTTGTGCTGTGCAGCACAGTGCTAAGGTTCATGACATGGCTTAACCGCCCCTTGTGGATTCTCTGGCAGTTGTGCTAGGAGTCTCCTTAAACTAGACAACCAAAAAACAATTTTATAAAACATATCAAATTTTCTTTAAACTCTGTGCCTTAGGCTGAACCCTAATGGCCTATGGGCTCCACCCAAATCCCACAAACTCTATAAAACTAACTCCTATCCTCATTTTCATTCACAAAAACAAATCAACAAGAAGCTAATAGCATGAGTGCGAGAGTGAGAGCTCTAAGTGTAAGGTGAAAGAGTAAGAACAAAGAGCAATTGGGTTGAGGAGCAAGACGAGGAGTGACACTGAGTTAATGTTCACTTAAAAATTCAAATGTTTAAAACTATTTTGCCAAAGTTTCATTTTTAATTCTTATACATCTTTTTATAAGTATTTTTTCAAGTACTATATGTATTTTAGTGCCGCCACCTTGCCACCAACCTCCCACGATCCCCACGTTGCTCCCAAACCTAGGACCTTGGTCTCCTCATCCCCAAAACCCATCCCCACATCTCTGCATCCCCTCGTTAGGAAACTTTGTGGAACTATTTACAATGTGTATGGATGCATATATATGCATGCTTGTGCATATGTATGTGTATCTCTCTCTCTCTCTCTCTATATATATATATTAATATCTCTATCTCTATATATGTATATGTATATATATGCATGCTTGTGTGTATCTATCTCTATATTTATATACATAGACATATATATGTGTGTGTGTACATATGTATATATATGCTTGTGCATATGCATGTGTGTCTATCTATATATATTTATCTCTATATATGTATATATACATAGATATGTATATGCATATGTATGAATATGTATGAATATGCATACATATACATATACATATATGTATACGTATATATGCATATACAGAGATAGATATAGAGAGAGAGAGAGACAGAGAGATACACATACATACAGACAAGCATGCAAATCTCTCTCACATTCTCTCTCTATATATAATATATATATAAATACATCTTTGTATGAATATAAGTACATATACTTGTAATGGTGAAATTTGTATACCCATGCTAATTCCCATTTAGTTTTGGGCCGACTTTGATGGAATGTCTTAATACAATGGCCTTCACTGAAGGAGCTCAAATAGTTGAACAATGTCAGGTGTAGATTCATTACCAAGAGTTTGGGGGGAATTCCTAAGAGTCTGGTGTGTGCATGTATATATGTGTATGTATGTATGTATATGTATATGTGTGTGTCAGATATTGTTGTTGCAATTGCCCTGGTAGACATGCATGCAAAATGAGGAAGCAAAGAATTTATCTGTCTATCTATCTATCTATCTATATGCATGTATGTAAAATTTACAAATACATATACATACATAGAGATATATATCAGATGTTGTAAGGACCCTGGTAGACGTGTATGTGAAAATTGAAAACACACAGAAGGCATGCAAACTGTTTGACAGAATGCCTCAAAGAGATGTCATCTCATGGAATGCAATGATTGCTGGACATGCACAAAATTTGTTGAAAAGGCTTAAGAAACTTTCAAGCAAATGCATTTGGTAGGTGTAAAGCCAAATTCCACTGTTTTTGTGTATTTAGATATATGTATATGTATGTGTATATACAAGTATGGATGTGGATAGAAGATATATATATACACAGAGACATACATATAGATATAGAGAAGGTACATGAACTGCTCAAAGAGATGTTATCTCATGGAATGCAATGATTTTAAGATATGTACAAAATGTATTTGTTGAAAAGGCTTTAGAAACTTTGAGGCAAATGTGAGTGGCTGGTGTAAAGCCAAATTCCACTGTATATGTATGTGTGTGTGTGTATGCCAGATTTTGTTGTTATAATTGCCTTGGTAGACATATATGTGAAAATTGGCAACGTAGAGAAGGCACACAAATTCTTTGATAGAATGCCTCAGAGAGATGTCAACTAATGGAATGCAATGAATGAATGAATGAACGATTTTAATGACGTCCACGAGACTAAACAGTCTATGGGACCGAGACCAACAACTTAGTTTGTCTCCGAACTCTTCTCCAGATCAGATCTCCTGCAATGATTGCAGGATATGCACAAAATGGATTTGTTGAAACTTTCAAGCAAATGCAATTGGCAGGCGATATTTGTGTAAATTATATATATATATATATATATATATATGGATATATGTGGATGTGCATATGTATGTATGTATGCATATATGTTAATCTATCTAGATCTATCTATATATGTATGTATTCATGCCCACACAGATTATGTATGTGTGTGTATGTGTCAGATTTTGTTGTTATAATTGCCTTGGTGGACATATATGTGAAAATTGGCAACGTAGAGAAGGCACACAAATTCTTTGATAGAATGCCTCAAAGAGATGTCAACTAATGGAATGCAATGATTGCAGGATATGCACAAAATGGATTTGTTGAAACTTTCAAGCAAATGCAATTGGCAGGCGATATTTGTGTAAAATATATATATATATATATGTATGTATGTGGATGTATGTGGATGTATGTGGATGTGCATATGTATGTATGTATGCATACATATTAATCTATCTAGATCTATCTATCTATATACGTATGTGTATACCCACATAGATCTATCTAGCTATATATGTATGTATGTATACCCACACATGCATGTGCACACACACTTAATATCAGATGTTGCAGTTGCAATCACCCTGGTAGACATGTATGCAAAAATTGGAAGCATAGAGACGACACATGAACTAGTTGACATAATGCCTGAAATAGATGTCATCTCATGGAGGGAAATGATTGCAGGATATGCACAAAATGCATTTGTTGAAAAGGCTTTAGTAACTTTCAAGCAAATGCAATTGGCAGGTGTAAAGATGTATATGCATGTGCAGATATATGTATGTGCGTGTATATATGTGTATATGTATGTGTATATATGTTTATATGTATGTGTATATATATGTATGTGTATATATGTATATGTATGTGTATATATATGTGTGTGCATATATATATATATGCATGTATACATATATGTGTATGCATATATGTATGTGCATATATGCATATGCATATATATGCATAGTACATATATACATACACATACACATACATATGTGTATCTATACATATGCATACATACACATACACATACACATACATAAATAGAGATTTATCTCATGTTGTAGTTGCAATTATCTTGGTAGACATATATGCAAAAATTGGAAGCATAGAGAAGGCATGTGAACCATTTGACAGAAGGCCTCGAAGATATCTCATCTCATGGAATGAAATGATAGCAGGATGTGCACAAATTGGATTTGTTGAAAAGGCCTCAGAAACTTTCAAGCAAATGTAATTGGTAGGTGTAAATAGATGTTATCTCATGGAATCCAATGATTGCAGGATATGCACAAAATAGTTTGTTGTAAGTGCTTTAGAAACTTTCTTGCAAATGCAATTGGTAGGTGTAAGGCCAAAGTCTACTGTATACGTATGTGTATTTATATATGTATACATGCACTACATATTTGAGATGTTATTGTATGTATGTATGTATTCATTTGCATGCATGCATGTATGTATGTATACATACAATGCAATGTATGTATTAATGTAGGTATGTATACATGCACTACATATTTCAGAACAGCAAGAGAGGGACAGGAAAAATAAAATCAATGCAGAGTTTCAAGAATTTGTCAAGCGAGTAACAGAGCTATGGGAGCAGCCTCATCTAAAAGATTTTGAACTAGAGTTTGATATACCATTTAGAGAGCTTGGTTTTCATGGAGTTTCTTTCAAAGCGTCTGCTTTTATTGTTCCTAGGATAAACTTTTTGGTAGAGTTGGTGGAATCACCTTTCTTAGTTATCACTATTAGTGAGATTGAGATTGTTAACCTTGAGAGAGTAGGACATTGGGAAAAAGGCATTTGATATGGCTATTGTTCTCAAAGACTTCAAGCAGGATGTACTACGCATTGACGCCATTCCTCAATCTTTGCTTGATGGCATCAAGAAATGGCTGTCAAGATATTAGCGGCGTACTATGCATGTATGTATGTTACATAGGCTCATTTTGTCGGGAGGTTAGTTGCATCCTATGTGTGTGTGTGTGTGTGTGTGTGTGTGTATGTGTGTGTATGTATTTCTGTGTATGTATGTATGTATGTATGTGTGTGTGATACATACATACATACATAGATACACATGCATGCATGAATACATACATATACATGCATGCATGAATACATACATATACATGCATGCATAAATACATACATACATAAATACTATGTATGTATGTATGTATGTATGCATGCATGCATGCATATACATACATGCATACATACATACATACGCAAATCCAAGCATGAAAGTAACAAAGCAGCGGTTGTACTGCATGTGTTTGTGAGCATGGCCTCTGGGCTTCTTCTTCTTGTCTTGCTTGGCAACCTTGGGGGTCTGCCCGCTCACCTTCCCTGCTTAGGCCAATGATCCGTGCACTTTACTCAATTTGGATTGATTTAACTACTACTGATGTCGCCGTTCCTTCTGCTGCGCTACTGCTCAATTTTTAGCTCCTAGAGCTCTCCTCCTTCACCTATGACCAATTGAAATATATTTCAAAACATCAACTTCCTATACTCCTACCATACATACAGATGTATGCATGTACATACATACATACATACATACATATGTATGTATGTATGTATGCATGTGTATGTATGTATGTATGTATATATGCATGTATGTGTGCGTGCATGCATGTGTGTATACATACATATATACATACATACATACACAGACATACAGACACACACACACACACACACACACACACACACATACATACATACATACACACATACTTACATACATAGATACACAGACATACATACATACATACATACATACATACATACACACACACACACACACAAACACACATACATACATACATACATACATAGGACGCAGCTAATCTCCTGACAAAATGTGCCTATGTAACATACATACATACATACGTAGGACGCAGCTAATCTCCCGACAAAACACGCCTATGCAACATGCATTGGACGCAGCTAATCTCCCGACCAAACATGCCTATGTAACATACAAAAACGAATAAAAACATACATAGAAACATACATAACATGACGGGACACAGATATATATACATATATGTATATATGTAGCTATTCTTCCGACAAAACACACCTATGTAACATACAAGAACGCATAAAAACATACATAGAAATATACATAACATGATGGAACACGCATATATATACATATATGTATATGTGCACACTCATATATACATGTACATAATATGTGTATATATATGTGTGTGTGTGGGTGTGTATATTTGAACCTGTACGATTTTTCTTTTGCCGCACTGCTGTACCTTTTTTTATCTGCATCTGCATCTGTAACTTAGTTTTTCTCTGTAGTTTACATTGGATGAATGGGATTTGAATTTCCTTGTAGTTTCCTATTCCACCATTGATAAAAATTCTGTTGAAATATCCTCATAAAATAAATGTACATGGTTCTATGTGTTTTTGCTTTTGAAGATTTAGATTCTCTGGGAATGTAGGCGTAATTTTCTCTGTGGCACATACTGTAGAAGAGTTTCTAAGTTTCTTCACTTTTATCCTGCATCAAGCAGTAGCAGTATCGCAATGGTCATGTTCGTACTTGTGAGTTCAGTTAGAAAACAACCTAAGTTTGAGCAGAACAGTGCAAGGCAACACCTTGTACTCTTGAATTGTAAACAAAGCTTATATAATGTCTTAACAGGGGGTTAATTGAATTGATGAGGAAAAGACAGTCTAACATTCAATAAAGAAAAATTCTCACTTGAAGGATTTCTAAATATGATTAATTTTCTTTCTAGTTTACAATGCGTGAATGGGATTTTTTTCTTTCTTGTAGTTTCCTATTCCATCATGGTATAAGGTAGGAGTGGCTCTACTAACTACTGAAATCTGTTGAGTTTCATGCTCATGATCATTGATAAAACTTCTGTTGAAATATCCACAAAAAGATGAATGTGCATGGTTCTATGTGCTTTTTCTTTTAAAGAGTTGATTTATCTGCAAGAATGGATGCTTCATGTGAATTGTACATTGACTGGCTTTCTGGAAGGAAGCTTTTGTTTGGACACTATCAAAGTGAGCCTAACACAAAAACACTTGCCTAGGTGCCTTAATGAAGAAAATTGGTCCAAGTTGTGGGTCGAGCCTTGCACTGTCATATTTTGCAGATTAATTCACCCGCCGAAGCAAATTGTTCCAGATATCTTTCCTTTTTGAAGAAAATTGGTCCAGGTATTGCATTGAATTTCATATCTCTTTGTTTGTTGTCTAATTAATTGCTGTATCATAGAGTATGTATGTTTGTCTGTTGAAGAAAATTGGTTCAGTATAGCATTGGATGGCATAATCTCTGTTTGTTGTCGAAGTAATTACTGTAATATATTGTATGTATGCATGTGTATTGAATAAAAGTCGTCCTGTTAATCAGATTGCATACATCTTTGTTGTCAAATTAATTGGTGTATTATAGAGTATGTATGCTTATGTACATTGTACACTAGACCATTGGACTGAATCACTCTGCTTTTCTTGATGGTTGCAGCTGTATTCCCCACCTTTAGTTCCAGCATTGCTGTTACTAGAACTTTGAAGACTGCTACATGAGGGACATGCAAGGTCTGTTCTGGGTATTACCTTGTTTTAGATTTAAGCTTTCTATGGCCAGTTTGGTGTTATGTCTCTAGTCCCCTTTTTTTGAAAGGAAAGGATTGGATGGATCAATGTACCAGCCAAGTTAACTTTACAAATGGCTTTGAACAAAGTTCTAGAGGACAACTAGTTGTGCAGTTTAGATTAATTTTGCTCATTTTTGTATAACTTTAATTTAGTATTTTTTGAAATTCAAATTGAGGTTTTTCTCTCCATTCAATTTCATCAACTTTTTATTCTAGATAACAACTAATTATTCGGTGTAGGTTAATGTTGTTTATTGCTGTATAATAGGACAATGTTGAATGCAAAATAACATGTTGTGCATCCTTGATATCTTCTAACCGTATGTATTTCAAACCCCTTATCATTGAGAGTAGAATTAAGTTGGTGGGATTTGCAGTATTGGGGTACATCATGAAGTTGGAATATCAAATTCCTTTGCAAAGTGAGCTTGTGTCTACAGTTCATGATTCATTGGAATTTTACTTTATATCTTCCATTATTGGATCTTTTCTTTTTGTAGATTCATCTCGCTTGTTGTTAATAGCTGCTCTATTTGTTAGGTGGAATGATATATCTTAATTAACTGTGTTTTATACAACTTTCTTTTGCACTTTCCAATTACAAGGTATATTAATTCCAGAAAAAATAAGATCAGTTGCACTCATAAGTGGAGAAGCAAGAATTGGGTGTACACAAATTTATAAATGGTGTAGAATTAGGTGGAGTAGTTTTACTTACCTAGTAGCGACCACCACAATCAACTCATATGCACACAAATAAAAAATCAACAACTATTTCATTGTAGTAACTACACAATTGTTTTAATGATACACTAAGTATTTCTGATGAGTTGCAATGGTAGCGTTAGAAGCAAGAACTTGGGTAAACACTAAAAATGGTACAGAGGGTACAGCATCAGGTGGAACAAGTCGACTTTTTAAGTGGCAATGTAATGTCCCCTGTTTGGTATACTTAGAATTCTGCCCTAAAATCACAGTTTCCAAGTAAGAGACATTTTATTAAATTACAACTTCTGATAGACTCTAGTTTAGCCCTGCAATAATGTTAGGCAATGATTCACAATATAATATAATAATTGATTATTAGTATTGTTACATCCACTGCATGTACTAATCTAGATGAGTAATTCACAATGGTGATTCTAGGTGGTCCGTTGTAGATATCAGCCTGCAGATATGTCTTCAATCCTCTCCGATCTGTTCTTGACATTCAAAAGATATTGTTAGTGTAAATCAAACAAATAAGAATCTATTATCCATACTTATATTAAAGAATCATAATTATTAATAAGGCTCAATAATTGCTGCAAGCAATTATTATTGCATAATCATATGTAATTCACATATATAGATATCCTATATATATGTGTGTGTGTGTGTGTATGTATTTATATTTAACTTACTTCGTTTAGTGATTTATCATTTATCTTCATTTATCTTCCGTGAACTATGTTCTTCTTATGTATATTTCATGATATCAGTCCCTTAATATATTTATGGGCTGCTGCCTTTCTGAGTGCAGACTATTTATTTATTACTGATTATTAGGAGGAGGGCCTGAGAACCTCCCAATAAGAGCATTATCGACAACAACAATAGATTTTTCCACCATAGCTTCAGGAATCTGAAGAGAGAGGCTAGAGACCATCGAGAACCCCTGCTCCTTCTTCTAGACATTAGTAGCAACATCCCCCTCACATGCAGGTAGGGGTCCCTTAACACCATCCAAACCCACAGGTGAAGCTGCAATATCTTACTCACCAGAGAAGTCAGAACAAAGGGAGGCTAACCAAAGCAAACCTAGAGCTAAGATCCTTCATAGGCGTTTGAACAATGTTCACAACTTTAGACCTAGAAGCCAAAGATGCACCCAGATTTCCATCCAAGCCAAGGTCAACACTTTGCAATCTACAATCCTGTTGAGTAGGAATAGAGTGATGAGGAAAGCCTTCAAGCAGCCCAGAAAAAGGAGCACCATCCTCTTTCTTTCCAACAATCTCATAGCCTCGTGACTTCGTACGAGCCTCCAAAAGAATATCGAGTAGGATCTCATCTTCCTCATCAGCTAGATTTTTTAACCACTCGTTATCAATCCCATCCTCGGAGAGAATGAAGGCAGACTTGTCACAGGGATCAAGTTCCCAGTCCATAAGAGCATGGAAATCCCCCTTATCTGTTCCGTCATCAGAGCCTCCAAGGCCAAAACCCTCAACAACATTAGTAGATCCATTAGCAACCTCCGAACCTCCATCCTCTGCATCTTCATCTTCATTTGCTGCACCCTCAACCCCATTTACAAACCCATTGCCGCGTCCATCAGATCCTGCGTCGGCTAGGGTTTGAGTGCCCGAAGAGCTTTTCGTTTCCATCACAATTTTTTTTTTCAAACTGTATGTTGCACAATTGAGTTTTGATATTACCGAGTGCTAAATGTGTGCTGTGGTTTTTTTGTTTTTTCTTTATGTTGTATTTTTATTTTCTCTATTTTGTAAGCTTTGTAATATGTCAAGGCCTAAAAAATTAATGGCAATACTCCAATGATAGCCTAGTATAAATTGTATAGTTGTTGTGAAAAGCTCTTGCAGTAGGATATAAGTTTATAACTATTTTGTCTACTTCACACAAAAATGAATGACATTGTCCTTAATTGCAAATTCTAATGTGTGTCAGTCCTTGTTTCATATTAGTTTCTACTCAAGCCACTTTCTACTCTAAAACTATAAGGTAGGATTTGTCTGCGCAGTGGCGCTTATTTTACTTATAGCCTATTCAGAAGGTAAATTGATTGCTAATTATTAGGGCCATGTCCAAAAGAGTATTTGTTTAAAATCTTTCTATTTGTTTAATTAATGGTCATCTAGTTGTTTTTAGTTAGTTTCTATTTTTGTGTTCTGTTACGTTTGTTTCTTTTAGAAACATCTTTGTAATCTATTTATTGAAGCTTTCACTTCTCATGTAAATAACAACATTGATTATTTGAACATGGTATCAGAGCAGTTCGGCCAGCAGGAATTTTTTTTTGAGCATTGATTTTTTTTTATTTATTTTTTTCTGTTTGCTTTGCACGTCTCCTTGTGCAATAAAAAAAATCATCAATGACCTTGCTTTTGAAAAATTCGTGTGCTTTTGATTTTTGTTTATGGGCAATCTTTTGAATAAAAATGTGACCTGCACGTGTTTTCTGAGCACGTATTTTTTCAGCGTCATTTTCTTTTGGCAATCGTTGCCCTTCTCTCTGCTCGCGCCCTGTTCATTATGGTTGGTCGTTTTTTCGTTAGTGTTTTTTAAATGCTTTTTCTAAACAAAAAAAAACAACTTTTGGGTGCGATTTATTTCTGCGCGACCTCCTTGAAGCTTTATCTAGTGTGATTCTTGTATTTGCATATTTGTGTGATTCTTGTATTTGCATATTTGCAAATCGCGTCACTTCGTTTTGCTTGATCTGTCAATCTCTTGGACGAAATCACTTCTCCATTATCTCACGTCTATTGGCACACGTCTTCATTCTTTCCGTCTCTGCACATGAGCTTCCTAAGCCGCAACAGAAATATTCCATGTTCTTTGTGTGTAATTTTTGTTGATTTTCCTGTGCTCGCGACTTATTGAGCGATCGGGAGGTTGTCTTCTGGGCATCGCCTCTTGTCTGCACGAGATTTTTTAGGCATTGATGTCCTATGGGTTTTTAATATGTTTTTCCCCTTAAAAAAAATCAGTTTGGTGGGTTTTTAATAATTTTTTCCCTTAAAAAAATCAGTTTGATGGGTTTTCTAATATTTTTTTCACCTTCAAAAAAAAAAATCGGATGGGTTTTCCTAATTTTGATCGTTAAAAATTTGTGTTTGGCTTTCTGATTTTTTTGCTTGAAAAAATCATGGAAGGGTTTATAATTTTTCCTCAAAAATTAAGGGTTTGCTCCTGTATCCCCTAGTTAGGGTTTTCGCAATATGGGAGGGCTCTCGGTTTCTGGAAAGGTTTTACTGTTTTTCCTTAAAAACAATGTTTTGTATGTTGATCCGTGTTTCAAATTTTGTGCCAGCTATCTGTTTGGTTTTTCGATTTTATCCTCAAAAATCGTTTTTGGGCTTCTGTAATTCACAAAGTTGTGTGGGATTCCATTGTGGGTTTTTACCCTTTTTTTCGAAAAAATAATGCTTCGTAAACTTCAGTTTAAGGGTTTTGTGATTTTTTCCTCAAAAATTGTGGTTTGTTGCAGTTTGTTTTGGTTGCACCTAGAGTTGTTGGGGCGATTGGCAATATCGCTATTTATATTTTGTGTGTGAGAAATCACTATCCTCTAATGTCACGTGGGGCCATTAGTGGTTGCTGTTTTGCATTTTGAAGATTAAAAGATGTAAAATCAATGACATTTTCCAGTGCAAAGATTTGTTGCAGGAGGTCAATTCTTCTGGAGGGGCGATGTTGCAAGGTGTGCGCCCTTGGTCTTCTTGTGATGTGGAGCGCAACGCTTGGCTTTGTGACATGGCTTAACTGCCTCCTGTGGATTGATTAGCTTTGGCGATTGTATCGTGCATTAATAGGTCGATCTGTTGGTGTAATGACAACCGTCTGTGCAACAATTTGTATCAGAGCTTGGGTCACAGGTTCGAACCCCTCGCTTGTGTTGGGGGTGGGAGAGGGAGGGGGGGAGGAGAGGCATTGTTGCAAGGTGTGTGCCATTGGTCTCCTTGTGCTGTGCAGTGCAGTACATGGGTTCGTGACATGGCTTAACCGCCTCCCGTGGATTCATAAACTCAGGAGGTTGTATCGCACATTAACAAGTCGATCTTTCGGTGTAGCGACAATTGTTTTCGCAATAGGTGATTCATTTTTCTTGCTGTTTTGACGTAAAAAATCATCCAACACAAAAATACGTGGGATCATGTTTACAAGTTAACAAAACATTTGCAGATTAAAAATGTTTTTGGATTACATTTTGCAGCGTGGAAGATTGTTGAGGAGGGGTCAATTCATTTTTGCTAAGTGACCATTCAATTGCTGTACATTGGCAGATTAAAAATGGTTTTGGATTACATTTTCCAACGTGGAAGGTTGCTGAGGAGGAGTTGATTCATTTTTGCTAAGTGACCATTCAATTGCTGGATGTTTTGAACACTATAAGAAGGCAAAATAAACACAGAAGAAAGGTTTGACCAGGCTGGGAAAGGAGAATGTTTTAGCTTGAAAGTCTAAAATTAAATAAAAATAGCAAGATATAGAGAACAGAGGATAGCAGGGCATGAAGTAGAAGAGTTTCAGATTTGGAGATTTGTAGCAACACATTGGATGAATAACTTTCTGCTGGGAAGTAGAAGAATTTGAGTTGAGCAATTAATTATGGCCAATAAGAAACAATTTTGGATTTGAAAGTATTGAAATACTTGCCTGTGTATTATCTGGCTCATGGCTGAAATTTCTTTGGAATGGAGAATGATCAGTAATTTTGTTCTTTTAGCTGTTGATATGATTTCATTTTGAAAATTGAATTAAATTGATTGATGAGCTTTGGTTTTTTCTATTTGCTGCTGAAATTGGCTGTCCCATAGGACCTCTAATACCTGTCTGTACCACTAGTGGAGACATAATATAGTAGATGTATTTTGATTGGCATATGTCTTATATGCTTAAGTTACCAAGTTGCTTTTGAATAGAAACAAATGTTAGTTGCTAGCTTTTGGTTTATAGATTGCTAATGGTGGACAATTTCACCATTAGATGTTTCTATCTAAAAGCAAAAGGAAAGCACAATCGTTATTAGCAGTCTTGAACTTCATTTTTTCTACGCATCATGCAATTTCCTATTTCATGCATGCTATTTTAATGCAAAGTTTTGTTTGAAAGGCAACAACAGGCCTTCCTTCAAAAGACTCAATAAGTCTTGTTTTTCTAGCAAAGCTTTTTAATGGGGCTTCAAATTGAAATCTTAAGCATTGCTTATTTTGTCTTTTATCACTTCAAAGCTTGCAAAGGTCAGTTATGAGCCTTTATTCAATGTGAGGCATAGTTTGGGCATGCCTCTTTGTTTACTCACTGGGTAGTGTGCAACGTACTACGAGAGTAAACGAGAATAATTCACAAACATAATGCACGTACTAGAATATGAATCACATTTGAATCACAAAACAATCGTAAGAGTAATTGCACAACACAATGGATTGATTGATTTCATGAAGTATCTCAACAATACATAGCAATTGTCCCCCGTCCCACTACAAATGACAAGATATATATATAGTTGGCTGAGGTTGGTTGAGATATCAACCGCCAGCAACTCATCCTAACTACCTGCCCGACAACTAATCCAACTTTTATTTTAAACTGTGCATGTATTATTTAAACTATTATTATCTACTCCCAGGACAACCGACTATAACATTTATTTAATTAGTACGGTCGATTACAATATAATTATTTATTAACATGGTCGTCTACATCATCCCCCCCCACAAAGTAGTCGTCTTCCAGATGACTGAAAACAAAAAATGCCAACTCCTCGTCCTTTTCCTGTAATTGATTCTCCTTCTGTGCTGAAAGTCGTTCATCAGCCACCTGGGTATCCTTCTCTATCAACCCAATACTCTGTCACTCTTTGCCAATTTCTCCTCGAGAGCTACCACTCTCATTTGCTCGGCTACCAATTGCTCTTGTAACTTTACTATGATGGTTGGTTGTATTGCAATTTGGCAATTCCAATCAATTTGATGGGGGTCTGGGGGCAACGCCCCCAACGAG
Source organism: Sequoia sempervirens (assembly GCA_007258455.2). Taxonomy (NCBI): domain Eukaryota; kingdom Viridiplantae; phylum Streptophyta; class Pinopsida; order Cupressales; family Cupressaceae; genus Sequoia; species Sequoia sempervirens. Next base: position 51,434 of record VDFB02202422.1, read on the forward strand.
GTTGAGGGGCAGCGCCCCTTGCGGGGATATGGGGGCAGCATTTTCATGATTTTTCCACAACTTTTGAATAGCGCTGAAAGTCGAAACTGCATCGCGTGCCTCATTTTCATGATTTTTCCACAAGTTCTGAATAGCACTAACGAAGCCAAAAAATATAGATTTTGCATTGTTTTTAGACTTTACTTTCTCCCGGTCGATGCTTGGTACGACCTGTCTTTTACAAACTTGGATACTTGGTACAACTTGTATTCTAAATGGTACGACTGTTCGTACGACTTCACTCTCTCTTGTGCATACGACCTTCCTGATGCGTACGACTTCACTTTCCCCTATGCGTACAGACTTCTTATTTTGTTTGTGGTGTACGATCTTCCGTACGACAACTCTTCTCCTCAAACGTACGACATGTGTTTTATTCCGTACGGAGTTGCGACTTCTGCTCCTTGTGAGTCTCCAATCTCGAGTGCATACAAACTTTTCATTATTTTTCAGTCGTTTGTCCCCCTTGCTTCGTACGACTGGTACTCTTAGTCGTACGGATTTCTTTTCCAAGCCTTCGCCCTTCAGATGGAAAGTTCGTACAGCCTTCCTTTCCTTAGTTCGTATGGTTGTTGTGCTCTTTTCCTTTTGTGCGAATTCTGCCTTTTGTTTTTCTTGTATGGCCCTAAACTTTCCTTTACTTCGTACGGTCCAGTGAACTCCTTCTAGGATGATTTCTTCCTGACTGCGGCCCTTCTTCTCACCACGTACGGACTTTTTGCCAGATCGTACGGCCTTCAAGTGGAATTTTCGTACGGTATCTTTTCCCTGGGCTCGTACAACTCTTTGCATATGGCATACGGACTTCCTTTCTACACCTCGCACTTCCTCACTTCGTACGGCTGAATTGGCTCTTGGAGTTTTGTCGTGTTTGATTTTATTTCCTTTCTCCTTTCTGAGTTTGACCGTACCGTGTACGGTATGCTTGATAACACTCTTTCTGTGTGATTTCCTTCTTGATGTTTTGTGCGACTTAGTCAATATGCATTTCCATTCTATCAATTTTTTCACTTTTATTCCTTGCCTTCTCAATTTTTTGAATTTCTTAACGTTTTTTCCTTTGTCTCCTTTTAATTTTTTAAACCTGCCCTTATTTCTTTTATTTATCCATTTCTCCAAATTTTTAATTTTTTCTACTTTTTCCAACTTCATGACTTTTTTAATATTCAATTTTTTTTCTTTTCTTCTTTTCAATTTTTCTCTTCCCAAATTTTATTTCTCTTTTATTATTACTCCCTCTTTCTCTGTCCTCTTTCTTCATTTTTTGCTTTTTCTCATTTTCTCTTCCATTTTTCTTTATTTTTTTATTTCTTTCTTCTCTCTCTTCATCTCTTTTCTTTTTTTCTAGTTTTTTAATTTTTTCATACTTTTCATTTTTTTAACTCCAACACAATTTTTTCATCTCATACCTGTTTGGACTTGTGGACTGGCGTATCGTCCAATTTTGATACTCTTTCTTTGTACTCTCCATACTTGGCCCGAAGTGTTTGGCTGAGCCTTCCCTGTTTCTCTTCTTCCTTGATTTCCCCGATTTGTAGCATGTTACACTCTCGGTGGAACACTTCATAGTCTTCCATCTGCCAATGAAATAAGCCATTCAGCGAGCTTGTCTTGTCCTTCGAACAATTCTCGAGTTCAAGTATGCCTTCGGTGTTCGATTCCATAGCTTTCCTTCCTTCGTCCACATCCAACTCACCTCCATCCAATTTAGATCCGGAGGAAGCCAATTCTTTGCTCACGGCCTAGTTCTTCAAGTCGATGACGTACTTCCACCCGTTCTCGATCGAGAGTGTTCCTCTTCCAATTATGATTTGCCTTCGCAGCTATCAACCATCCTCTCCCAAGTAGTGCATCGTACGCTTTCCTTTGTAATGGGATGACGACAAAATTTAGCAAAAACTGTTGTGTCCCGATCATCACCTTTTGCGCCATCAACGTTCCCAAAGGCTTGATACCATGTTGATCAGCGCCAACCAGTTGGAATGTTGGCGGCCAGAGTGTAGGCTTCCCAAGACTCTTCCATGTGTCTTCGAGTAGTACATTGACTCCCGATCCTCCATCGACGATAGTATTTGTCAAGATATTCCCTCTGATCTCCATATGCACGACCGCTGGCATCTTCCCGATGTTCGCTGTGAGCAATATTGGGTCGATTGTTTGTTCACCTTACGGTGGCGGTTCTGGTACCAATTCTTGCCTTCGGTCCTCTGATCGCAGTTGCTTGCCATCCCCGACGATGTTTGTGATCGCCAATCCCAACTGCGGCATAGTCTGGAGAAGGTCATTTACTTTGATCGGTATGGTGGTCTGCAGTACCTGTCGTACGATGTTGGTTTCCGCCTCCGACCGCCGAGAGGTTCCTGGCTTCTCTAGAGGTACTTTGTTTTCCTTCGCCATTACCAGTTCCACTTCGGTTTTTGCTTCCTTCATCCTTTGTTTCTCCGTACATGGATCTGGGTAAGTGGCATTTTTTGCTTGTGCTCTGATGATCGCCAGTACCTCTTGTTCTTCTACTTCCAGCATGTGGATAACATTTTGCTTAGGGCATTCGTTATCTTCATGATCACCTGGTCCACACCACTTACACAATTTCCCTCCCGAACCTTGACTATCCTGGCAGTCCTTGGTGAAGTGGCCTCATTCGTTGCACTTCCTGCATTGGATCATGGGCCTTCCTTTTGCATCGTACTGTATCATGTTTCTCGGACTTCTGTTGCTCCAGTAACCTCCAGGGGATGCATTGCTATTGTACTGGGGCTTTGGTGGTGTGTTCGGCGGTGTTGACGGCTCTCCATGAGTGAAGAGTACTTGTGTACCCCTTGCTCTGAAATTGTATGGGCATTCCTTGATGGAATGTCCCATAACTTGGCAGATATCACATAACATCTTTTTTGGACAGTTCGCTTTTGTGTGACCTTCCCCATTGCACTTTGTACACCATAGTTCTCATATTTCCCTCGCACTCTCTTTGTTGGCCTTCAATTCTTTCATCATTCACATCATATCTTTTCCGAGTGCTTGTACGGTCTTGGATTCACCGTCGTTGTCGTCCACTCTCTCCTCATCGTCTGTCTTCTTTTTCCCTTAAGAGGATGTTTTATTTTCACTTTCTATGTCCATTGCTCGATTGTATGCTTCTATGTACAACGAAGGAGGTACGACTTTCATTTTCTTTCTTAATGACGGAAGCAAGCCCTCAATGAACCATCTTTTCTTCAACCCGTTGGCCGGCTGTGCCTCCAATTTCCCCAACAAATCTTTGAGTCTTCGGTTATAGGTTCGCACACTCTCATGCTTTCCTTGCTTGGTATTGTATATCTCCGCAACAATCTTGCTATCATCTCGCAAGAGTTTGAACTCCTCTTGAAATGCTTGTTTCAACAATCTCCATGTAGCTTTGTGTGCTTGATCTAATTCAGAGTATCAGTCGATGGCACTATCTCTCAGTGTCGCTAGAAATGCTTTCAACGACTAATCTGGATCATCCTCCCCACTTGCTATCCAGATAGTTTCACATGTTTTACAATGTCGTACTGGATCTTCTGACCCATTCCCCGTAAACTTTGGCAGCTTTTACCGCTCCAGAGTCACCATCTTTCCCCGCTGTCCTTCTTGTGTATTGGACCCGATTAGACTGGTTTCCTCACTACATTCCTGTGCGTCACTTGCACTCTCGGCCACGTACGAGTCACTCCCACATCTTCTATCAGCATCTTCGACGCCTTGAGTCTCTTGGGGTTCCCTTCGGTACTCTGTCTGCCTTGGGGTACTGGGCTTAGATCTTCCACTCGTCAACCATTTGTCCTCGTCCGATAAGGACAACTCCCAAAAACGTTTGATGCTACTACCAAGTTCTTCACTTATTTCATCTTCGTTTTCACAAATATTATACCGTCCTACGTACGGAGTGCCAAAGGGTCCTCCGTCGCTCCCTTCCACCAAACTTTGATGTGCTCTTCCAATGGATATGTCTATTCTCTTTAGATTCTCATATGTTCTTTTAATACTCTGGTTTATTTCAATTAAATCCTCATCAAATTCCTTACCAACTTGCTTTAGTCTTCTTTGCCGGTTTTCTTGTTCTTGCAGCCTGAGTGATCGCTGAACCTTCTCCTCTTGAGTCTCGTGCCCACTAGGTACTCGGTTCTTGTCTTTGTTCGATCGTACGGGCATTAAAAATTGTTCAGGCGATCATTGTTGGCTACCGGATGTACGTCTTCGGCTAGTGTCTCGTTCCTCTTCTTCTTCGTAGCGCTGCAATAATTGTTGCCTTCGGCGTTCCTGATCCTCTTCTTCTCGAAGGTCTTGTAGGATAATGAAATGACGGGCCAGCAATCTGGGCATACGATTCAGGAGGTGATCCACCTCGTCGTTCACTCCTAGCCTGTCCCAAATAACTTCCTCAGGGATCTCCCGCCTGCGGGATTCCCTTCGTACGTGATCTCGTAAGGATATCTTCCATAGATTGATAAGATCTTCAGTCAATAGGTCTTCCCTTTCCTCATTGCTATTCACGGGCTCGTCTACTGGGAGACCCATTACATTGCCATGACGAGTGATTCCCTAGTCCGCTCAGGAAACGGCGCCAAATGTTTACTCATTGGGTAGTGTTCAACGTACTACGGGAGTAAACGAGAATAATTCACAAACATAATGCACGTACTAGAATACATAGCAATTGTCCCCAGTCCGACTACAAATGACAAGATACATATATAGATGGCCGAGGTTGGTTGAGATATCAATCGTCGACAACTCTTCCTAACTACCTGCCCAACAACTAATCCAACTTTTACTTTAAACTGTGCATGTATTATTTAAACTATTATTATCTATTCCCAGTACGACCGACTACAACATTTATTTAATTAGTACGGTCGATTAGAATATAATTATTTATTAACATGGCCGTCTACACTCTTCTATTACTGAAATTAAACCCTAAAGAATAATTTACTCAAATTTTATTTTTCTTTTTATTTGTTATTTTTGTTTGAGGATGGCAATTGCTTTTACCAGCAGTGTTTGAGAAATTTTGTATTTTAAGTAAATGTCGCTTTCCAGGGTATGTTTAAATAGGGCCACTCTTTAGGATTTTATTTCGGAAGTATAATACTTGTGCCAGAGACAATATCATTGTTTGCTGCACTGTTGGTTATTTTTCATTTCAACTTTGTGCAATTTTTTCCCTAAAATTATAATTAAAATAGTGTAATTTTTATGTCAATTTTGGTCTATTATTTCCACAGATCCCAAAAATGAAATCTTGCCAGTGTTTATTTTTTATTTCAATTCTGGTACAATTTTTCCCCAAAAGTTCAATTAAAGTAATGTATAATTTTTGTTTCAATTTTGGTCTGTTTTCCACAGATCCTAAAAATGACAGGGCTGTGAGTTCAACAGTGAATGCTATGGTAGAGAATGTTTGGGATAGTACATCTGAGTGTCAGGTAAGGATATTTATGAATCCTTGCGTAGGCTATGAAACTTGTCAGTGTCTAAACAAATTCATCCGATTTGCCTCTCATTATTCATACCGTGGATCAATCATAGTTCATTTTCTTAATAAATTTGATGGTTGTAATTAGGATTGCATTCTATGTATGCAATTGATTTCAGAATAAAGTAAAGCACATTAATGCCTGAATATATAATATTTCTGGTAACTAGTGGACATTAATATCTAAAATTCATTCAAATTAAAATTAAAATTTAGATATGAATGCCCTGCTTTTTTTTTGTTCTTTTTTCTGAATTTTTTCCCTGGCTTTGACTGTAAAATAACATGTATTTATTATTCTCAGGATGAAAAATATTTGCTGACTGTAATACTTGTGAAACTGAATATAATAATTGTCATCCTAAGTTGGCTATGAGATGTGTAAGTGAAAGTTTAATATATCCAAATGTATCCCTCCACAAATAGAGCAGATCGGGGCAATTTAATTATGCCAACATATTTCTGGATTTGCTGTTAATGCAGCCTCCTGTACTATAACATCTTTATTAACTAAAATTAAACTATTGAACTGTAGTTATGCAAGTGGAAAAATATCAGGTGACAGTTCTAATAATAAAATAGCACTCTCTCCACCACACAAATATAGTAGGAAAAATATCGGTGACGGTTAGGTGACATTTCAACTAATAAAATAACAATCTCTCCACCAGTTGTGTGTGCATGGAATTTCAAACTAGTGCAAGTAAAAATTTGTTGACTGTGGTAATTCAATTGTCTGGCTTGCAAGTAGGATATATAATAGGTGGGAAAAATGTATAAAATAATTTTCTCCACAACCTGCATGTTGACCCTACCCGACAGACATATACATGCAAAAGTATTAGGTGACATTTAAAATAATAATAAAAAATAATATCCACCAGCTGTGTGCGCATGGAATTTCAAACTAACCATGCCTGTCAAATAAAAAATTGTTTACGGTGGCATCAAGTTGTATTAATATTAACTAATTAAAAACATCAAATAATAGACCATACAACGTTTAGCCCCCACGTTATACGGGTATGCACATACTTCTGTATATTCTTCTAGACTATACATTTATCACACTATATATCTACCTCAATATAGCCGTTATCTAGCTGGATTTGACTGTTTACCTTCTGGGGGTAATTTACATGGTCGTGGGTTCAACCCCATTGTCACGGACTTGATCCCTGCATTTTGCCCTTTTCAAAATCCAAACTCAAATCTAGCTGACTGTCTGCCTTTCACTCTCCTGCACTGGGCGGACTAAGTCCAGTACACATTTTGTGAAATTTGATGCTATGTGGTAGTATTTAAAGGCATTCATTATTACATTGTTTCATCTTCTAGAATCAACAAGTACTCTTTCAGTTAGAGCATTAAAGTAACAATTACTATTGAAACATTTGGACTTGGTGCACCAAAAGGAAAAATGAAGCTGCATAATGATTCTAGGGTGCTTGCCTGCTGTCTTTGATCTTTGTACTCACATTTTTGCTGGTTAACATAGGACAATACATTTCCTTGTGACACGATTACAGCCCCTTAAAAGTATTCTGTATAGTGACAGTCCTGAAATATCATAAAAGGTAGAAGTGTAGGCAAACTAGGTGAGTATAAGAGTAGAAGCAGACAATGCGTAGAGTCAAACCGAGAACTAGAGCATAGATCTGCAGTTGCAGACTTGACCCCAGACAGTAGACAGACTCAGTGCAGAATCTAAGGAACCTCACTTAAAAAGTGGTCTCATTTTCAAAACAAACATAGGAGATTCCAGAATCTTTATCAAAGTTATACATTCTTCAGCTAATGAGTTAAATACCTTTGTTTTCTTACTTATTTTTTGTACATAAGCATTTTTTTTTTTTGGAAGACATTAGTCCACCCATCATAATTAATCGAGGTTAATTGTGTTCACTTCTATGCATTTCATTGGGTTAACTTAGATTAACCCTAAGGAATGTTTATTTTCGATTTAGTGTTCCACGGGATGCCCCCCTGTTGCTCAGCCACCAGTGCTGTCGTCTTCAAAACACTGCCAAGACATTGGGGACACCGAGGTGTCCTTGAGACGTTCGGGGGACTCCTAGGAGTCTCTTGATTGTCTTGGGGATGCTAGGAGTCTCCTTTGACTAGACAACCAAAAAACAACTTTTTAAAACATATCAAATTTTCTTTAAACTCTGTGCCTTAGGCTGAACCCTAATGGCCTATGGGCTCCACCCAAATCCCACAAACTCTATAAAACTAACTCCTATCCTCATTTTCATTCACAAAAACAAATCAACAAGAAGGTAATAGTGTGAGTATGAGAGTGAGAGTTGTAAGTGTAAGGTGAAAGAGTGAGAATGAAGAGCAAGTGGGTTGAGGAGCAAGAAGAGGAGTGACACCAAGTTAATGTTCACTTAAAAATTCAAATGTTTAAAACTAGTTTGCTAAAGTTTAATTTTTAATTCTTATACATCTTTTTATAAATATTTTTCAAGTACTATATGTATTTTAGTGCCGCCACCTTGCCACCGCCCCCCCCACCATCCCCACGTTGCTCCCAAACTTAGGCCCTTGGTCTCCTTGTCCCCGAAACCCATCCCCACATCTTCGCATCCCTTCGTCAGGAAACTTCGTGGAACTATGATTTTCATTTACAATGTGTATGGATGCATATATATGCATGCTTGTGCGTATGTATGTGTATCGCTCTTTCTCTTTCTCTCTCTCTCTATATATATACATGTATATATATGTATATGTATATTTATATATTCATATATACACATATATATACATATATAGAGATAGATGTATATATATGCATGCTTGTGTGTATGTCTCTCTCTATATATGTATACATATACATATATATGTGTATTTGTGTGTGTGTGTGTGTATATAGAATCTAGATACATACACACATATATATATGACCTTAACTTGGCAAGTCAAATGTGTACATCTGTGGGATGAACTTTTTGAAACCCTATTTGTTAGTAAGATGAAACAAATTATCGCTGATGGATTTGCAAGTTTGTGTGAGAGAGTTAAGGTTGGTAAATGCCTTGAAGCCATAGTTACATCTTTGACAAGTTACAAAGATGTTGAAACCCATTTGCACAAATTAACTACTAGTGAGGGCTGGCTTGTCAAGAGAGGGGACCTAAAAAGTGTCAATTTACCTTGGTTGAGTTTTAGATTTATGATGACAAATGATGAAGACTGGTTTGGTCGACTTAATGCTTATTTTGGGATTGAGGTTAGTCAAATAAAAGATACCATAGATGAGGGGTCCAAGAATATTCTGGACGACCTCCTAAGTTTTCTTCATGCACATCATAGATTGCAGACTCTTCAGGACTCTGCGGACTCGCCGCAGACTCGCGAGTCCTCCAGCCTCCCGAGTCGACTCGCCACGGACTCGGGAGTCGAGTCCAGGAGAGTCCTGGCTCGGGACTCTCTTGCACGGCTGGGACAGCATAAAACACAATAACGCCTTATTTTTTTATATTTTTTGTTTCATTTTCACAGTCTAGGTTGCCAATACAAGTCTGCAAATTGATTTGGAGCTGATTGAAGCCAAGAGAACGAGCTAAAAGGATCAAAATAGAGTCAGGTAAGTGATCTAACACTTCTTTTTTTTAATTTTCTTTCATTCAAAATCAAAAAATTCAAGAGAAATAAGGGGAAATGCTGCCAATTTTTTTTCTATTTCCTTTAATACCCTAATTCCTACAATTTCTAGCTTGGTTTTTCATTCTTTTTTTTTTGCAATTGTTTGAAACTTTGAATCATATTCATTTGCTGATTTTTTAGCAAACCCTAACTGATTTTTTTTTGTTTTCCATGTTGAACTTCCAGCAATGTCATCTTCAAATCCAAGGGGAAATAAAAGAGACCCTGCATGGAAGTATGGAATTCTAGGAGATAAAAAAGGTGAAGTGACATGTACTGAATGTGATAAATGGATGACAGGAGGAATAAACAGATTAAAATACCACCTTGCTAGAATACCTGGGCAAAATGTAGAGGGATGCAAGAAAGCTACTCCTGAGATTATTAGAGAGATGAAGGCCCTTCTTGCTGACTATGAGATAAAAAAAGATGAAAGACAAAAAACAAAGGATGCCCTAGCAACTGCGATGAGTGGATCCCAATCCCGTGGTGTTGCAAGTCCAAGCTTTCGTGCTCCACATTCATCTTTTGGTGAGAGTCCTGATGGTTCCTTTTCTACTGCTAGTGCTACTGCTGACCAGGGTCCTTCATCAGGACCAAATTATTTTATTCCACGTAATATTCCAGGAGCACAACCTTCACTTGAAGGTACCGGTTGGAATAAGGAAAAGCATCATGAAGCTAGGATGGCTGCTGCAAACTTTTGGTACTACAATAATCTACCTTTCAATGTTGCAAACAGCCCATATTGGGAAGGTTTGGTGAACGCCCTTACAGTTGTAGGAAAGGGGTTTAAGACCCCATCATCTAGAGATTTGAGTGGGCCATTGCTAGAGGAAGCCGTAAAGAATACACGACTTGTGGTTGATGAGCAAAAGAAATTTTGGAGAAGAAAAGGTTGCAGCATTTTATCTGATGGGTGGACAGATGGACGAAATAGAACTCTTCTTAACTTTTTAGTGTCCTCTAATGGTGGATTGGTGTTCCTAAAATCAATGGATGCCTCCCATGAAATCAAAAATGCTGAGACTTTATGCAATCTGTTAGATGAGGTGGTCCAAGAGGTTGGAGTTGATAATGTTGTCCAAATCATCACAGACAACGCAGCTGCTTATGTAGCTGCAGGTAGACTACTTATGGAGAGGTATCCCACAATTGTATGGTCTCCATGTGCTGCACATTGCTTGGACCTATTGCTAGAGGACATTGGGAAGATTTCATGGGTCAAAAGAGTGGTTGAAGATGCAAAAAATGTTGCAAAATTTATCTACAACCATACTTGGGTGCTTTCTTTGATGAGGAAATTCACAAATGGCAAGGACCTTGTGCGACCTGGAGTGACACGATTCGCTAGCCATTTCCTCACATTGCAAAGCATTCTTGGTGCCATTGGTCATCTCAAGCAAATGTTTGTGTCCGATGCTTGGAAGGAGTCCTCATTTTACAAGAAACCTGAAGGGGAGAGGATTGTTGCCATAGTTTTTGATGAGACATTCATCAAAAATGGAGAGGAGTTGATGGGGGTTAAGTAGCAATCACACAAAAAAAAATTATACATGATAATCTATTTGCTGTTTTTATTTTTTGAGGGGTTAATTTTGTTATAATTTAACATTTTTTTTCATTTTTTTAGGTGACAGAACCTTTGGTGAGGGTTCTTTGTATGGTGGATGGAGATGGCATGCCAATGGGATTCATCTATGAGGCCATGGATAGGGCCAAAGAGGCCATATCACATTACTATGGTGGCAACAAAAGGAAATATGAAATCATATGGCGCATCATTGATCGAAGATGGGCCACACCAACTCCACCAGCTGATTCATGCCTTTGCCTACTTCTTGGATCCGAAGTTCTACTTCTCAGAAACATTTAAGGCGGATGAGGAGGTCATGGATGGTCTTGTCACATGCATTGATAGGATGGTGCCTGATCATGAGCTGAGAGATAAGGTGCTTGATGAGTTGGAGGTGAGATTTGTTATATCTTATTTATGAAATTGCAATGTTGAGCCTTGACTATCTATGAATTTTCTATATTTGATTTACTTTTTCTTTTATCTATTCAAGGTTTACAAGGGTGCAGAGAGGAGACTCTTTTCCTCCCAACAAGCAATTGAAAGAAGAGGAAAACAACAACCAGGTAAAAAATGAAATTAGAAACTTGATTCTTACATATAGATTTTTTACTTTATTCTTATTTCTTAATATTTATATTTTTT
>VDFB02202423.1:0-13141 GCA_007258455.2 Sequoia sempervirens
TTGCACTTGTGATCTGTGTATGATCCAATTGTAGTTGCACTTGGGATCTGTGTATGATCCTGACACTATTGTACTTGTGATGTGTATGAGAAAATTAGCTTGTGTATATGGAAGTATGCTCGTGATAGCCATTGTGTATAATCTTTGAGATTACAGTATGAATGACCCCTTGTGAATATGTGGATGTTCAAGTACACTAATGCTTGGTAATGATTGGTATGGACCCAATACTTGATGGCAAGTTATTATCATCATAACATAATTAGTTAAGTTGATAGCTTACATGTACTTAAATAATAGCCATGGGTTCAAGGTGAGATCCAGGATCTCTTGCCAGAGGAGAGAATGAACTTCCTCTAGTATTGTGGGGTGAACTACGATGCCTCTGATTCCCATGAGGGGATACATAGGCAGGGTCACCATGAACCCTCGAGGCTTAGGTTGTAGGTCTAGGAAAGACCTTGTCCTTGGGACATTACCAAGGGTTAAGTGTAAGCATAAGTAGTGTTGTTAATTTTTGTTGCCACCATGGTGAATGCAGAGATATTGAAATTAACACTTTTGATTTACATGGAATATGATTGGTTGGTTAAGATGGTAGTTGTTCTTTGGTTTTTTTTTTTTTTAAATGTTGTGCCCGAGGGGTGGATTTTACACAAGTCATCATTTCTATCTTGATCTTCTTCATGTTCTTGCATGAGATTCAATGTATTTTTTTCTATATTAAGACTTATGTGTTAACAATTTGAAAAAAGAAAAAAAGAATTACCAATATTATCAAGTTGAACCATTTGTAATTAATATAAATAGAAATGAAATACCCATAATATATTTATTTTTTTAATCCAAGCTATTTGCATGTATGAAGACCAAGAAGGCATGTGCCTCAACTTCATTATCGGTTCCATCTAATAGTTTTAGGGTAGTTGCTGCAATAAGATTTCCTTCATGATCCCTAATTATGCATCCCACCCCTAATAGGCCAAGATTACTTTTTGAGGTTCCATCAAAGATCATTTTCAACTAGCGACTTGGAGGCGGGCTCCACTTGGCTGCCTCTTTTTGTGGGGACTTGGAATGCACTCCAAACACCCCATGAACAAGGGATTTCTTGAACTATTTTATTACTCTAGAAATATTTGTTTTATGTTATCTACATTGTTCACATTAATTTATTTGTAATACATTTATTTTAATTTTATATATAATTTTCAATTTTGAAAAACCATTATTCACTATTTTAAATTCTTTTGTTTTATTTTTACTTTCAAAAATGTAATTTAAATAAAATTAAAGTATATATTACTTTTTAATAATTTTATTTTTAAAAAATATAATGTACACCATACATCTCTAGATGTAATTTACTAGGCTAAATTCCATAACTAAGATTAGTTTAATGTAAAATCCAAATTATATGAATGTTTCTCATTAAAAAAATGTGTGAATTTTTCTTTTGTCAATAAGTCAGATAGTGTGATCCAAAATTTATTTACATAGACTGGAAATATCATGCCTAGTATAAATTCATATAGCCAAAAGCTAAAACAAAAAGCCTCAGGAATTTGAGATGGCTGCTTTATTAAGTTGCCGGTGTTCATTATTTTATTTAAAGCTGCATTAAATTTACAATTTGTTGCACTATTATTGACCTGAAACAGTTAACATTTGTTACACTATGTTGCTATAATTCTGTAAGCTGATAATGCTGATGAAATGGTCATTACAATTGTTCAATTTTGATAGATAGTTGCACCATCTGATGTAAATTGCAGGGAATTGGCACCATTGTATACAAAATATAGGCAATATTGGGCTTTTTGCGGAGTAAAGGTCTGGGTTCTGTGATACCTACTTGTGGATATTCTTATATAGTAGAATCAGCAAGGAAGTTAAAGAAGAAAGATGCATTTATAACTACCAGAGAGAATGATAGAAACTGTCATTTGCCAAGCAATTATCTTGATCTACATAGAAATTACAATTCTTCGGGTTACAGAGGAGCTTTAGGTTTGCAGATAACAGGGCCTTGTAACAGTTAGGACCAAAGGAACAAGGTCCCCATATCAAAGCAGAAAACTGTTTAAGTTTTTTGACAATAATTCAGTTCCCATTAGGTACATCAAGATGCAAGCCATAAAGAAGGTTTGCTAACTCTAAATATTTAAACAGAAAAAGGGCAATATTGGCTGGAGAAGTGAATTCTGAAGCTTCTTAAATAAGATGCCTTTGTTTAACAAATAATTCGAAATCATTTAAAGATACAGCCTGTAAAAATCCATCTATAAATGGTTGAAAAGTAATACTGCGGCATCAGTTTCTGCTAAGATGATGAAGCACCGGATCAAAGGTATCAACAAAGTAAACTATAGTTCCAATCCAAGATTACCAAGTGATTCGACTGTTATAGATGACAACATTGAGTCTGATCTTATTATCAATTCTGAAATGAGTGAGCAAGAACTGATCGATTTGAATTTGCTGCCCGATGGACCTCTGCCACATAAATTGATTATGATGCCTGTTTTTACACCAGATAAGTCTGAAAGTTTTAATGTTGGAGAATTTTGTACTTACCGCTCGAGCATTTCATATTTCATAGCTTTGATGGCTCCAAGTTCAGTCCAATTGAAGAGGTTTTACTTGTTCTTATCAATCCATTCGATGATGGCTGTGATGATTTAGCCAATGAAAAGCTAAAAACTATATCTGAAGACATAGATTTAGTCGAAAGTTTGCATATTGAGGTAGTGTAAGAGATTACACCTACAGATGCTTCAGGTTTGGAATGCAGACTTAACACCTGTAATTGCAGTTAAGTCCCACACAATATTTTTGTCCATTTTCTGAGCCTTCAGGAAACAGAGAGCACTTCCAAGTATTCGGCTGTTACAGATGATAATATTGAGTTCTGAAGAGCTATTTAAAATCCTCAGCCCATAGATCACAATATTGTGTGGAACATAACTGCAACACAAGCATTGTATCTATATTTCAATTCTGTATCTGGAAAAAATCTGTAGGTGAATTCTCTGTGATGGCTCAACCGCGAATTTTGAAATAGATCAATGTCTTTGGATGTAATTTCCACTTCCTCATCAGCCACACTAGCACAGGCATTGTCAATGGAAAATTAAAAAACAAAGAGAAGCCTCTTCATTTAGACTAAACATGGATCCATCAAAATGTATGGACTCCTCTGGCAGTAATTGTTTCAGATTGCTCTGTTATCTAAAAATGTAGATTTGCAGACCTCTTACCACAAAAAAATGGACCGGCGTTCCAAACAAAACCCTAAGAAAACAATAAACAATGAGAAGATTAATGAATTGATGACTAAGATTTAAAATCGAATCACAACGAAAATATGAGAATCATTATTACAAGATTTTCAAATCTGTGGATGCAACAAAGAGAGAAAATATTTAAAATTGCTAAGATCTCTAATAACAGTAGTAAAAAGGTAAAATGACAAACAAAGCCCTCAGAAAATAAACATTGAAAAGATATGAGAAATCATTACAGATAAAAATCTTCAAATTTTAACGGTACAGTTGGAACTAAAGTAAATTTGCCAGCAAGTTCTGTAGCTTCTATACATGACACAGCACAGGAAGAACAGGTTCAAACTTTCTTCTTTTAATTGGACGCTGTTTTTCCTGTGCAGTATCATGTATATCAACTGAAACTGACAAATTGAAACAAGTTCAACACAATATCCAATACTGTCAATTGAAATGAACCATCTAGGATTGAAACGAGTGAGATCACCCATTCAATAGCGTCAGTTGAAATCAACAAATCAAACAGACCATTTTATAACATCAACTCTCACAGATCTTACCTTTGTCCCTCAAGATCACCTATCCCAGTACTCCTTTAGCTCAAGCAACATAAATCGTCAAATTTCAAAACCAAATCAATATTGTTCTGGCCCAAACTGGCTTTTAATTATAAAATTTTGAAACCCTATAAGCCTGCAAAAATTGAAAAATCCTCCCAAAAAAAATTACCTGCTAAAGAAATAAATACGGAAAAACTAAAAATCCATATAAATATAGAAAACTCCTAACCTAAGAATCTCAACTGCTAAAAACAACTAAATTCCAACACCCTAAAAACCATATAACTACTAAAAAGTAAAAACATTCTTTTAATAAAAAGAACTAAAACCCAAAACCTTAACAAGCCATATAAATATAGAAAAATCCTCCCGAAACAATCTCCCTGCTAAATATAAATATAAAAAACTCTCCCCCAAAAGATCCTCCTTAAACAGAAAATTTGAAAACGCTGGAAGATACTGAAATTTGGAAAACTTTGAAATTACCTTAGGCTTAGCTTTATTTTATTTAATTTTACTATTATATGTAACCATGCCCCCATGGAGGGCTTCAACATCTATTTTCAAGGAGTAGGGGTCTCATAAAGCAAAACAAAATATGTTACAAAATTAATTGGAATCGTACCTATAATAATATCAGCCTCTACTTTTTAGGGTTGCAGATTTGAGTGGTTCAAAATCGGGTGGGGCTATAAATTGTCCCATCTGGTTAAGAATATTATTTGACATTTGTCAATCATTTCTTGTCATGAAAAAAATTAGAGAGAAAATTATCTATATTTATTTATTTTTATCTCCATATTTCATGATGATAGACCATCAGCGTCCCTAAATTTTGGAGATTAAAATTTTAAGTTGAATTGCACTATTAAATTCATGGGGCCACTAGCTTCAAATATTCATAAAAACCTTAAGAGCACCTATTGAAAAGAAATTGAAGCCCCCATCCATGGGACTCTAGCCTAAGTGTAAGGACCCATAGGGGGGCTTCAAGATCTATTTTGAACGAGCAAGGTCCATGAAGAAAAAAAAAAGCCATAGGATTAAATTGAATCTTTTCCTCAACAACAATAGCCCCTACATTTTAGTTCAAAAATTTAAGTAAGTGCAATTGGGGTGGGGCTAGAAATTGCCCCACTAGCTTAGGTTTTTTTTTTTTTATATTTCCACCAATTAATTAATTTATTATTGACTTTGTTGAATTAAACATGTAAAATAATATAATTAATGGGACCATCAATTTCGTAAATTTAAGAGCTTAAAGTACACTAAAAAAATCATGGGACCACCCACTTTTAAATAATCTTAAACTAGCAATCACACCTTGTTGTGTAATGGGTATGTCAAAGAGGTGTGGAGGGTCAATTAGGGAAATTTTGGTCTATTTTTAGCAGTACGATTGGTGGGTGATTTGCTTAGGTAATATTGTATAAGGGTGTAATGGAATTAAGTAAAAATCAAATAAGGATCGGCTTTCAATTTAAACAAAACCGATCAAAGATAATCTTTTCGGCTAACGCAGAGAATAATGCGGGGAGAAGGAGATAATAAAGGGAGAAGATAGGTCGAAGTCGAATCGAGGTCGTCGAATCTCGGAGATGCGTCGAGATCGATATCGAAAGATGGAAATGTCGAAAGACGAGGTCGAAAGACAATCGGTCGAAGTCAGCTCAGGATCGATCAAAGGTCGGCGGTCGGATCAAAGGAAGGCGGTAATCCAGATCGCGTCGAAGTCATCAAAATCAGAAAAAGATCATCGTCAGAGATCAGAATCGCTCAACATCTGAAAGATCCGCGCAGAGTCGATCGAAATCAATCGTCGATCAATCAATCAGATCACTCTTTGCGTCGAAATCGCTTTTCATCGATTTCAGCAAAGATCGAGATCAAAGGAAAAACGCGTCGATAAATCGAGAAATCAAAATCGCTTTTTTTGAGAGATCGATCAGGCGCATTCGGAACAGGATCCGTCCGCGTCCGATCAAATCTTTCAGGCGCTCCAGAATCGACAAAATCCGCTGCGTCAGATCAGACAAAATCGAGATCAAGGAGAGATGTAAGGAGAGATAAAGAGATAGAGATAGGGAGAGAGAGATATAGAGGAAGATGGAGATGGAGATGGAGATGGAGATGGAGCTAATCTTTCACATCTTTTCTTTACACATTGCCTAGTGAATGTGGCCACCAAGGGGCACCATAATATACTCCAATAAAGGTATCAATGGAGAAGTGATAACTTCAAATCAACGATGCATCCACTTACAAAGATCCAAACATGACTAAAACAAAACCTCTAAATTTGGAAGATAATCAGGATACATTATCAATAGGCTCATGTTATGTTTACAATAGGGAGAGAGGTGGAGAGAGGTCCAGAGTTAGTGATAGAAAGAGGGAGAGAAAGATTGGGGAAGAGTGAGAGAGAGAGAGGGCTAAGGAGATTTAGGTAGAGAGGAAAATAGAGATAGAGATGGAGAGGAACATTTATTTGTTAAAAGAAAAATCATCCCTAGATCTCATCATGCATTAACTAGCAAAAATAGATTCATGGGCATAGGAATTAGTGTACAATGAAGTGACACTCAATGATCTTTGAAATACCAATAAACTACATTTGTATGTAATCATGTTTTTCTATCTTTTGTCATAAAGAGACCCTTTGAAAAAGTGTCTCGACTCCACTTGTATATGGTTGGGATTTAGAGTTATCGTTCCAAGTGGGCTTGGTATGTCTTTCTTCTTGTGCTTGCCTTGTCTTAATTATTTGTTATTTAAATTAGTTTGCAATATATTTTAAATATATTTAGAATATTCAAATGTTTTAGAAAATTAGTTGTATCTAAATAGTAAGAATGGTGATCTATTTTTTATTATATCATTTATCAAAGTTTATTTTTTTGGTAGGATTGATCTTTATTTAACCCCTAATAATTTTGATGGATTGGATCATTTGCTTGTGATAGTTTAACCAAATGATAACTTCTAATTAGATATATGCTCCCTCATAATATTTAATCTAACATATAAAAATAAAAATACATAATCCAAATATTTTTGTATATATAAAATAAATTGTATTATCTATATATACTATTATTTTTCCCTTGATTAAGTATATAAATTATTTTAATTTAGTTACATTATTAATTTTAGAAAATAAAAATAATTAAAATCACACTAAAACCTATAATGAAGGAAAAATTGTGATTTATACTATAAGTTACATGTTCATCCTTTGTTTCTTTAAAAATAATTATAATTTAAAAAGGAATGTAAAAACATGTAGATATTTGATATCAAAAAAGTTTAGTTTTTAAATAGTGATTTTATCTCTTGATCACCCTAGTGAAGTCATCATTTCTATCTTGATCTTCTACATGTTCTTGCATGAGGTTCCATGGATTTATTTTTCTATATTTACGTTAGCAACTAAAAAATAATAATTAACAACATTATCAAGTTGACCCATTTAATATAAATAGAAATAAAATACCCATAATATATATTTAAATGAAAATTAAACAATTAAAACAATACTACAAAATAAAGAATTTCAAATGTTTTGCAATGAAAATAAAACTAGAATTTTGGAAAGTTAGAGGAAGAGTTCGATTCGATAGGGGTGAATGAGCTCTACTAGGGTTTCTTGTGTCTGCAGTTATCCTTGGCCCCTCTAGCGTTATACTACACCTTAGGCGCAATATTTTCTCATTTACTATGTGTACGCCACATTTACTGCGATTTTCTGGCTTTTATTATGCCTTCAATTGGCTCTAACCCAATAGTTCTTGTTGGTGTTGGTAGTTTGACGGCTCTGCTCAATGGTTCCCCCTCAGAACAAGCAACCCCAAAAAAAATTTTTGTAGGTGTTTCACAAGGTAAGTCTTTTGACTCCCTGACTAATGTGGTTTTACCCTTACCTGATTTTGATTTTTCATGTCAATGGCTTGAGAAACATACTCTTGTGAGTTATTTTGTTGGGAGGACTCCCCCTGAAAGTGTGCTTAAAGAATGGGTCCACAAGGCCTAGGTCCCTCATGGGGTCCGCCTTGATATGGTCCAGAATTTAACCAAAGGTTTTTTTCTTTCTCGCTTTGTAGAGGTCAGTCATGTTTAGGAAATCCTAAACCATGGTCCTTGGTATGTCAGGTCCTCATTGTTGGTCTTCCAGTCATGGACCCAGGACTTCACTGCCTCAGATGACACCAAGTTACGGGTCCCAATTTGGATTGAATTCCTGGGTTTTCCTTTTTTTTGTTTTCCTTTTTTGTAACATTTGTGTCTTCTCTGGGGAAAGTTATTTGTGTTGAACCAAATAGGTTCTTTCAAGCTTGACTCCAAAAAACGGGTCTGTGTCAAAGTGGACCTTGCACAGGATTTGAAAGAATCCATTGACATCCAAATTGGAGCTCTCTGACATACCCAGAAATTCACTTATTTTAATTTGTTGAACATGTGTTATAGGTGTCAGTCTGCAAACTACAAGATTAAGGATTGCCCTCTGGCAGTTCCTCATACACCTTCGCCGCTGCGAGATACTAAAAAGCCCCACCAAGTAGATAGTTCTACAACCAAACCAGAGGAGAAATGGACAATGGTTACAAGCTATAATAATAATTCTAATGGCTCTGGGATGGTTTCCAAAGTCCCTGGGCCAGCCAAAGATATTTCAAATCCTTTGAAGTGAACGGGAAAGAAGCCCAGGTTGGGCATACCACTACTTTCATGTGGCCAAGGCCTAAGGCTACGCCTCAACCTACTGTCATAATGATAACTCAGTTGAATGAATCTCCTCCCATGTCAGGAGCTCATAGAAGGTCTTAGAGTCTTTCTCGGCCTCTGGAAGAAGGAGAATTTGTTTAGGAGAAATGGATATTTTCTTACCCCAACATCCAAATTGGTTCAGTTCTGGCAGAATTTTCATAGAATCGCTTCTCTACTTTGGATGAGGAGTCAGACTCTAATGATATGGAGGAGTTCTATCCATGAATTTCCTCTCATGGAATGTTCAAGGTCTAACAGACCTCTCTAGGAAGTATTCCGTTGGGGATACTCTATAGAAGTATCTTGGTATTGAAGTGCTTTATCTCCAAGAAGTGAAATTTGTTGGTTTTTTGCTTGCTTCGGCTTGTCTGTCTATTTAGCCAACTAGGAAAGTGTTTTGTACTGAACATGAGGCTAGATGTGGAAAAGTAGTTGCCCTTTTTTCCCCACGATGTCATGCTTGTGTGGTTGATCATGGGTCTAATCCCACACATCAACTCGTTTGGATACTTCTTAACATTGATAATCAATCTTTTGGGATCATTAATGTTTATGCCTTGAACCATGTTGTTGAACGATCTCTTCTTTGGCACTGGATTATGCATTCACTTCTATTTGCTACCTGGCTTTTGTGTGGGGATTTCAATATGGTTGATATGGCGTACGACAAGGATGGTACTCTTCCATTTAGATGGGTAGCTAGTGAACGCGAGGCGTTGGTGCAGTCGAGACTGGACTTGGTGTAGTTGAGACTGGAGGGCCTTAACAAGCTATCACGATCTTGCAGCCAACTCACACATACACACACATAGAAAGATCAACCAAATGCACATGAGAACAAATATTTTCTCTTTATTCAATAACAAAGATACATACAGGAAATTCTATTCAAACCAGCTCTCTATTATTTACTTCACCTCACTCAACCCCTTCTTCCCTACACTACTTCAGTTGCTTATACTACATATTCTTTTTTATTCCCTCCGTGTTGACCTGACGCTCATCTTTCCTCATTTCTCGTGAATGTCACACCGCATCGAGCGCCATCAAGTCACCACGAGGACCTAGATTCCATAGCAACTATGTGGAATTCATCCTCGGATTCTGGCCTCCAGGAAGTGTCGCCATCCACCGCTATTGACCGCCACACATATCATACTGGTCACACTTGTCGAGGGAGATCCAAATCAAGTCCCACTGAACCCTTCTTGTCACTTCAAAAAAGCACACACACACCACCAGGGTCCACACTTCACTTTTCTTTGTTGAGTAGTAAGTTAGACATGTTCCTGAAAACACCGCCAACCTCAAAGTGCAATCTTCATAAGTTCATCAAACTAGACAAAACATCACCGCTATAGGGAAGGGAGTTAGCTAAACATAGAAAAACACCGCCCCAAAGTTAGACCCCATGCGCCAAAAACACCGGACTTTTAGAGATATACTTTTTAGTCAAAACCTTGAAGGCTGCGCTTGAGAAACCTGAAAAACACCACCCAAGATATGACTTAGCCGAATTTTTCTTTTCTTCTGGTGCTCAACAGACTATCGAGGGGACCAAGAAACTGTCCCACCAAAGCACAAATGTCTCATTGATGAGACATGTTTTCCCTTATTTGATCAAACAACATAGAAAAATGATGCAAGATTGTTCTTGGCCTTGAATGCTCCTACATCAGGCATGGTATTACATGCGTAATAAATTGGGGCTCTTTGATCCCAATATTGGCTATCACCATTCACATTCTCTCTGGCACACTTGGTGTAATTACCGAGCTAGTTTTGACAGGATATTTAAACGCCTTGATCATGCTATGATCAATCTTTTTTCTCTTTTGCCAGCTCTTCACTTTCGGTCAAATCGTTAGTGAATGTGATGTTGTTAGACCATTTCCCCATCTCTTTTCACATTGAATGGGAGTTAAGACAACCTCACGCTAGCAAGACCCAATTCTTCCTGAACACGTCTTTATTGCATCATCAACCCACATTGGCCCACATTCGTACAATTTGGAATTTTGAGTGTAGGCCACCTCATAATATAGGTTGGATTACCTGGTGTAATGATGCCATTACTCGAACAACAAGATTTCTTCGCATTTATGGGTGCCAGCTAGCCATATATCACTGCATGTCCTATGAGGTGACCATGTCTAACCTTCGCTTAGCCACCAAGGCTCTAGAAGCTAGCCCTTTTTCCCCTTCATTGCAAGTCAGGGTGATGAAATTAATGCGCAAAAAGAAAGTTACAAATAATTATGTTGCCAAAGGAGCACAAATCAACGCTAGGTTACATTGGCTTAAAATTGGAGATCGTGCCTCCAAAGAGTTTTTCTGGCCCTTCATGCTAGGTACTCATCTCTTGGTATCAAAAATATCAAAGATGGCACTCAGGTGCTCTCTGAGCTACCTAACATTCTCTAGGCCTTTGTTAGGCATTAAGAACAAGTGTTTACTGCTCAAAATTTCACACTAGAATGCCAGCAAGCTCTTCAGGATTGTCTTGTTGTTGTGCCAAATAGACTATCTTTAGCCTATAAATCCTTATATGAGAAAATTCTCACAATTGACAACCCG
The DNA here is from genome assembly GCA_007258455.2 of Sequoia sempervirens. Lineage (NCBI taxonomy): Eukaryota > Viridiplantae > Streptophyta > Pinopsida > Cupressales > Cupressaceae > Sequoia > Sequoia sempervirens. The sequence goes on from VDFB02202423.1 coordinate 11,186, forward strand.
AAGGAAGTTGTTCACACCATGGCAGATGACAAAGCCCTGGGAATTGATGGCTTCCTGTGTGAATTTTATAAAGCCCTCTACGACTGTGTTGGGCATGATTTGCATAATTTTTACCTTGAAGCTTTTCATTCTAAAACTTTAGGAAATATAATTAACAAAGGGAATATTAAATTCACACCTAAGTCTAGCAATCCCAAGGATATCTGTAACTAGCAGTCTATCACGCTCCTCAATGTTTCCTACAAAATTATTACTAAAGCCCTTGCATTGAAAATTACGATCTCTTGCCTCAGATTGTGCACCCAGAACAAACTGGTTTTATTAAATCCATATTTATTCTAGATAATATCATTGTAGTTCAGGAGGGAATAGAATGGGCCTGACACTCTAAGCAAAAATCCATTTTTCTTAAAATTGACTTTGCTAAAGCATATGATTGCATCAAATGGCCTTTTATTCTCGCCATGCTAGCTTCCTTGGGGTTTGGCCCTAATTTTTTTTAGGCTATCCAAATGCTTTCTTCAGATGCCTTTTCTTGCATTACCATTAATGATCGCTATTCCCTTTCCTTCAGCTTGTTTCACTCCATTCGCTAAGGTTTCCCACTCACCCCCTCACTTTATGTGCTTATTGTTGAAGGGTTTGGGTATTTGTTGGCTAATGCTATTTCCCAACAGTGAGTTAGAGGCATTTCTTTTCCTAATTCACAGGCTCAACTTGTTAATGGCTATTTTGTAGATCACTCTTTTCTCACTCTTGTGGAAGAGGAAAATAAGATCAAAGTTTCTTTGGATTACCTTGATACTTTCTTCCTTGCCTCTAGTTTGGCCATTCAATGGCATTAAATCTTATGCTACAAGCAGTCTATTTTTCCCATTCCTCAATGGTTTCAACAGTATGGCTAGAAGTGGAATGGTCCAAGGGAACTCTTTCATTTTCTGGGCATTCCAAGGCTTTGCCTTCCAGGCTTCCCCCGCGGAGTTGTGGCAAGTAGTTATTTCTTGGATTGAGCAAAATTTGTCTTACTGGATTACCAAGCCTCTCTCTTTGGTTGGGAAATTCCAGATTTGTTCTAAATTTTTAGTTACTACACATGTTTATTACTCTTCTTGTTGGGCTCCTTCAAAGGTCACTTACGCTAAGCTTGAAAATTTGTTATGCGGACTTTCTTTGGGCCTCTTCTGAGACTCATTGAGGTTTTCACTGCATATCCTAGGATTTTTTCTTCCTGTCCAGAGACTTTGGAGGGCTTGGCCTACTCTCCACTCAAAGGCAAGGGATTTCCCTATGTGTGAAATGGATAATCATAGCTCTTAATGGCGATGAATCTTAGAAAATTCTCCTCAGGTATTGTATTCAGTCTGGCTTTCCTACACATAGACTAGCCTAGAAGGGGATTGGATTTCAAACCCTTCTGGCTATGAGGGAACTAGTCCAGATTGTGGGAACTTTTGTGGCCAAAAGAATTTGGAGAGTCTGGAAAGCTGTTAAGCCCTGGCTCCATTGGGCTGGCTTTGGTTTCCGTGATGGGCTCTCACTCAATCAACATAATGTGTGGCGGTCACCCCTCTTTGCCAGTAATGCTTAGCCACTAGCCAAATCACCCTGGCTCAAGGCTTTAAGATTTCACAAGAAAGGTATCCAAACCTTGCAACACATGTTTCACAGACCTACGATGCGTGTTATATGGTGGGAATATTTTCATTCTCATTACAGACTTCAAAACTAGGACCGTGATACTTATGATGGTATGGTGAATGCTATACCAGTAGAAATGCTTCATAAGGTGGGTATTTTTGGCACCAAGCCTTGGTGGAAGGATAGAAAGTGGTACCCAAACACCCATTTCAGAAATTACAAGCCTAGGCTTGGATATTTGTGGCTTTCGCCGCACTTTCATATGGTTGATAGTTTGAACCAACGGTGGCCTCTTTAACAAACACATCCATATTTACC
>VDFB02202424.1:0-27390 GCA_007258455.2 Sequoia sempervirens
CCCAATGAGATCGAGTCCCCACTGTGAAAAGGGCCATGGTGTGATGATTGGATGAAGCTCTTGAGCTGGAGCATAGATGAGGTCCCCGTGTTGCTGACACTGTAGACACTTCTTGACATATTCATGTGCCTCTCTGTCCATGGTAGGCCAGTAATACCCACTCCTCAGCAATTTCTTAGACAAGGTCATGCCACTCGAATGAGAACCACAGATGCCATTGTGCACCTCAGTTAAGGCAGCCGAAGCCTCCTCAGGGTTAAGATATCTTAGTAAGGTTCCTTCTATGCTTCTACGATAAAGGGTTTCTCCTAAAATGACAAAACGAGATGCTTTCTTGATAAAGGTTCGTCTAAGGCTTGAACGCAAATCGGCTGGAATGATACCTATCCTAAGGTATGTGTAAATGTCTTGGTACCACTGATCATTCAGACCAACGATTTCACCCACAAATTCTGACTCTGGTACCTTGAATGCTGGTACGAGAAGCTGCTCTACCAAGAAGTCATATTTTGGAACATTTGGAGGGATCTCTAAGAGTGATTCAATAGTTGCCATTGCGTCTGCTGCTCTGTTGTTGGTTCTTGGTACTTGCTCGAATGTGATGTCAACAAAAGATTCCTTGAGATTTTCCACCATCCTTTTGTATGGAGTTAGCTTATCATCCTTTGTTTGGTACTCATTGTTCACTTGATTTATGGTAAGCTGTGAATCTCCATATACCTTCAATGCCATAATGTTCCACTGTACTGCTATCCTGAGACCTATAGTTAAAGCCTCATATTCTGCAATGTTGTTGGTACAAGGGAATGCTAGTTTGTATGATCTTGGTATACAATCCCCTTGTGGAGGGATGAAGAAGATACCAGCTCCTGAACCATGTTGTGTGTAGGATCCATCAAAGTATAGTTTCCAATGAGTAGTTATGTCAATGTTGAAAATGGATTCATCTGGAAATTCTGAAACAAGTGGGTTCTCTGCATAGATAGGTGCATCTGCCAGTTGGTCTGCGATGACCTGTCCCTTGATTGCCTTGCGCTCCACATACTCAATGTCATATTCTGATAATATCATTACCCTCTTAGCCATTCTTCCTGTAAGCATTGCCTTTGAAAGAAGATACTTTAAGGGATCAATTTTAGCTATGAGTTTGATCTTGTGTGCCAACATGTAGTGTCTGAACTTTTGGGATGCAAACACCACTGCTAGGCAAGCTTTTTCAATGAATGTATAGTTTAACTCATGGCCCACCATTGTACGGCTGATGTAGTAGATGGCTCTTTCTATTCCAGTTTCATCATGTTGTGCTAGGAGAGCACCAAGGGCTGCTGCAGTTGCTGAGATATAAAGGATCAATGGTTTGTTCTGAATTGGAGGCCTTAGTACTGGAGGTGTTAACAGATATTCCTTGATTTTGTTGAAGGCTTGTTCACATTTGTCATCCCATTTGTACGTTACCCCCTTGTGGAGTAAGTGAGAGTAAGGGATTTGTTTGTCTGCTAATTGTGCTATGAACCTACGAATTGACTGAAGCCTGCCTTGGAGACCTCTCAGTTGTTTCAATGTCCTAGGAGCTTCCATTTCAAGTATTGCTTTCACCTTTTCCGGATCAATCTCAATGCCTCTCATTGACACTATGTAGCCCAACAACTTTCCTGATTGTACGCCAAAGACACACTTCTTGGGATTCAAACGAACCTTGTATTCTTCTAGTCTGTCAAAGATAGCACTCAAGACTGATATATGATCCTTCCTCTTTTTGGATTTGCCCAAGATGTCTTCGACATAGTCCTCAACTGTTTTGTGGATCATGTCATGGAATATTAGTGTCATGGCCCTTTGGTATGTGGCCCCAGCGTTCTTTAAGCCGAATGGCATTACGTTCCAGCAGTATGTTCCCCATGGGAAAGTGAAAGCCGTCTTGTGTTGATCTTCTTTTGCTATCATAATCTGGTTGTATCCTGAAAATCCGTCCATAAGTGATAGCATCTCATGCCCTGCTGTCATGTCTACTATCATGTCGATGTTGGGGAGTGGGAAATCATCCTTGGGACATGCTTTGTTCAAATCTCTGAAATCCGTACAGATTCTTATGGCTCCATCAGGCTTTGATACGGGTACCAAGTTTGATACCCATTCTGGATAATCAATTGGTCGAATGAATCCAACATCTAATAGCTTTTTGAGCTCTATTTTGACTAACAAAGCAATTTGAGGATGCATTTTTCGAAGCTTCTGTCTCACAGGTTTAGCTTCAGGATAGACTGCCAAGTGATGAACCACTACCTCTGGATCCAATCCTGGCATATCAGCATAGGTCCATGCAAAATTTATCTTCCTTTCCTTTAAGAAGGTAGCCAACTCCTCTTGTTCTTTGCATAATAATGACTCAGCGTAGAATGTAATATGAGGAGTTTCTTGTGTTCCCAGATTGATGGGGTTGCACTTTTCTGCTAGCATAGCTGACTTTTCTTGGTGTATAGTTGTAAGAGGAAGATTGAATCCCCCATCCTCAGGCGCCTTAGAGAGGTTTTCACCATTGGATGCATCCTTTCTTTTTACTTTTTCAGAGTCGAAGAGTGCCACAAGGTGGTTTTCACTCAAGGACTTGGAGATTATTCTCAATTTTTTATTTTTGCGACTGAGGGATTCAATCGTTTCTCCATAGTATGCATGTGTATCCAGCTCTATGATAAAACCTGCCTTATGATCCCCACATGGAATGTCATCCCTAAGTCCCATGAATTCCGAGAGCGCCTTATCGTTTTCAAACATGTCAAGAATTGGTGGTCATCGTTGGTCGTAATCAATCAGTTGGGGATAGACTAATCGGATTTCATTGCTTTGGTTTTCAGACTCATAAGACAAGGTGCTAATCATAAGGACATTAGTATCCTCAAACAACAAAGATAATCCTATTTCTGGTGACTCAATTAAATCAGTGGGCATTCCTAAAGTCATGGAGGATTGTGGAGTAGCTATGGATTCCTGAGGAGGCATTCGATTCTGTCTACCATGGGCACCTCGACCAAGTATAGTTACCTTAGGAGTAGGATGACCAATGCCAAGATTTTTTATTTGCTTCTCAGGTATAATGGGTATTACACGCCCGTTATTATCTTGGCCTAACCCTTGGTTCCGGTTATAGCCCATCAAGAGCATCAGCTTCATACCTCTGTTTCGTTCATCCATAGGCAATTCAACTGCCGGTATATCATCTCGATAAAGGAGATGAGATAGGTCCCCCTCTAATGTTTCCTGACCAAGATCTCCTGCACTTGTGAAGGTAGGGTTTCGTTCATAGGATCCTTGAGATGTTGAAGCTTCTTGTGATTGTGGACGTCCTCTTGATCTAGGAGATTGTGGTAGCTCTCCTACTACAAAAGCATTCTTAGGCATTGAATAGTTTCCACAACCATCATCTTGTATTATGACTTTGATATCAGAAAAGGTGGGGATGGCGGGGGTGGAGGGTGTCTCTGTCACAGAAGTGAGAGTGGCGGGATCCACGTAAGGTGTTGATGGGCCTTCATCGTTCTTGGGTACTTGCGGGATCTTGTAGTATTTTGCCTCTAGATTTTTGCAGTAGGAAAATGGCTCAGGATCTCCATGGATAGTAACCTCTTGACCTTCATGTGTGAATTTCACACATTGATGAAAGGTTGAAGCTACAGCTTGCATTGCATGTATCCATGGTCGCCCTAGGAGAATGTTGTATGGTAAATCGAGGTCCAAGACCTGACTGTTGGTTTGCATGATGGCGGGTCCAACCTGGACAGGAAGCTGAATGGTGCCTTGGGATACCCTTTCCTGGTCATCGTATGCTCTTATTGTGATGCCTTTTCCTTTGTCAATTGAATCCTCTGAAATATTCAAATTCTTTAGAAGCTTTAAGGAACAAATATTTAAGCCTGCACCTCCATCCACCAAGACTCTCTTGACTTTCTTTTTATTTACGTACACCTCCAGATGAAGTGCACGGTTGTGAGATGGTTGTGTGGGGAAGTCTTGTTCAGAAAATGTAAGAATGTTAGGTGTGGTGATACTTGCGACCATAGCTTGGAATTGTTCTGTATCTAGATCTGCGGGGACAGTAGATGACGCCAAAGCTTCTTCTAGAATCTTTTTGTGTGCAGATGAGATTTTGAGTAACTCCATGATGGAGATATGTGCAGGGGTTCTTTTCAATTGATCCAAGACATTATAGCCACTAGGGTGAGACCTTGGATTGGATGTAGAATTTCTGCTTGGTTGGGATGGTGCTGCAATGGTAACCTTTCCACCTCTTGTGGTGACTCCACAATCGGCTTGGGCCCCTTTGATGGTGATGACTCCACAAAACTCATCTAAACAAGCAACAACACCCTCGTATGTGTGGTTGACATTTTTATAAGCCCCTTTTCCTTTGTCTTGATCTTTGTTTCCTTTGTTGCCATGATTCGGCATCGGATTCGTGTAAATCTTGAGATCTTTGTTTCCTGATGCTGCTTCCACATCAATGATTTTGTCATCTATGAGGTCTTGAATTAGATTTTTGAGCCTCATGCAGTTGTTTGTCGTGTGTCCCTTGAGTTTGTGGAAGTCGCAAAGATAATTTTCATTATACCATGGTGGCTTGACCGATGGTTCTTGATAATTATTATGTGTAGGGACCGTTATCAATTTTTCATCTACCAATCTTTTCATGATTGCTTCAACAGGTTCCCCAAGGAGTGTGTATTTTCGTTTGGGGAAGAACTTGTTTCGCTGTGGTCCTCCCTGATTATCAATGTTGTTTGTGTTTTGGTTATGGGATGGTTGGACCACAGTATTGACTTGTCGATTGCTTTGATTGGTATTTTGGTGTTGTTGTCGTTGGGATGGTGGATTGTTCTTCCGTGGGGCACTAATGACAACTTTGGCGTCAACAACACCATCATTGGTTACATTACGATTCTTTGCCCATGTTCGTGGTTTGTCATGATAATTGGATGATGAGCGGCCTTCTTGATATGATGAAGTTTCTCCCTGCATGGCAAGGGCTTGTTCGATATTGAGCGCCCTAGGTATCAATTGGTCGTAGGTGGTGATGTTTTGCATTTTGAGGTGGAAGGCCAAGGGCCCATCAAGATTCACAATGATAGTTCCCACTTGTTGTTCTTCAGGCATGGACCACTTGCTTTGATTAGCTTTGGATCGCCATCGTTGTAAGAAAGCACCGAATGATTCATTTTTCCCTTGTTTGAGAGATGATAATTCCTGTAAGCTAACCTCCATGGGAGCGTTGAAGGAATAATTATGTATGAAGGCATCTATGATTTCCTGGAATTTTTTGATTCCCGAAAGTCGAGAAAACCAATCAATAGCGTTTCCAGCCAAGCTTCTTGGGAATAATCTCATCAAGTACGTTTCGTCGTAAGCCACCTCCATACAATGTACTTGGAATTCCCTGATGTGATCTTCAGGGTTACCCGTTCCGCGATATTTGTCAAATTTAGGGATCTCAAACCCTTTTGGGAATGGTTTCATTTCTACGCTCCTATCAAATGGATAAGGGCATAGGTTTTTTTGTGGTTTTGGTGTCCTTCCTGATTGAAGGTCAAGCACTTGTTGTGAAAGAAATTTTATTTGTGCGGTGACATCCAATTGTGGATCAGGAGGTGGAATGAAGGTGTTCTGGGGGGGTGGAGTGGGTGTTTGAATGGGTGGAATGTTTGCTTGTTGTGCCATGTATGCTTTCAACAACGCTTGTTGTTGATCTTGTTGTTGTTGCGCTAATAGAGCTTGTTGTTGTGCTTGATGTTGTTGGTCCAACAATGCTTGTTGTTGGTCAGCTAGGGCTTGTTGGGCTGCTTCTTGTTGCTCTTGGTATTGCTCTAACGCTTTTTGATATGCGAGTTGTTGGGCTGCTTGTTGTTGTGCAAAGTACTGCGCTTGTGCTTGCACTCGTGCTTGGGCATCTTGGGCATCTTTTGCAGCTTGAGCAGCTTGTGCGGCTTGTGCAGCTTGTGCGGCTTGTGCAGCTTGTGCGGCTTGAGCAGCTTGTGTAGCTCGTTGTTGTTGTTGCAACAAAGCTTGGGCTTGTGCTGCTTGTTGTGCTTGTTGTTGTTGCAGCGATGTTTGAGCTTGATTTTGTCGTGAAGCTTGAGAAGCGTGTGTGGCTATAGGTGCTTGCTGAATTGTTTGATATTGTTGGAGTAATTGTTGGTATGCTTTGAATGAAGCATTGTAATGGCTTACTTGGCTTGGTCGCAGTGGTGGTGGTGGGATCGGAATTGTGTTGGAAGTTTGAGATGTGTTTAGAGCGATGGTGGTGGTGGGAGGTTGCGATGTAAGGGGTGTGATGGGGGTAGTGGAAGTTTGAGGTATGGTGGATGTAGTGGTTGGAGTGAATGTGGTGATAGGTGCATTTGGGATGGGTGAAGTGATAGGAATGGTGGGACTAGGTGAAGTGGTAGGAATGGTAGAGATGAGCGAAATAGTGGGTATTTGAGAGACCGTATTTTGATTAGCTATCATGTGTTGGTTTGATGTGGATGGTGTGTTTGAAAGATGTGATGTACCCCCTTGGTTGGATGAATTGATTTGGATGGGGTGATTTATGTTAGGGAAAGGTGGAAGTTTAGGTAAAGGGGAGATCCCTAAACCAAAATATGGTGTTGACGTGGTGGGAGGTGTGAATGGTTTGAATGGTGGAAAATTTTCTTGTGCAAATGAAGAGACAAATCCGTAAGGTCTCTCTATTTCGGACGAGCTTGCTTGTACCAAAGGTCTAGACACTTGCGTGTCAAGAGAAAATGATGAGGTGGTATGGTAAGGAACCTCAGATGTATCGATAAATCCAAGTGGGTTGTAAAGTGGATTTTGATGCGTGTTGAAGAGGGTATCATCCTCATTGATAGTGGGTTCTATGGTGGTAATGGAAGTGGTTGATTGTGGAAGGGTGTTTTGGTCATTTGGTACAAGAAGCTCATCCTCATTAGTGTTGAGAATTGATGGATTTATTTTAGCCATTGCGCGAAGAAACTTTTGCAGTTTTGGTTGTTTGAGCATCTCAAGAACTTCTTCCTCACTTAATTCTGTTGGTGTGATGTCTTCCACCAAGACCTCTTTTTGTGGATCGTGTGTAGTGATAGTGAGGTCTGGAAGTGGTGTGATTTGGATTTCTGGAATGTTTTGGCTTAGATCACTTGTGGTTGATGTTTCTTGATTTAACTCCATGTTCCTCTTGTGTTGTGATCTTGTTTGAACCATAAAAGAGCAAACTAGGATGCGTAAAAGATCAACAATGTGAAGATGAAAGGTGTATGATATATGAGTGAGAATGGAAGTTTTGAATTTGTATTGAAAATCTTGATGTGATGCTAGGTACTTTGGGTTTGCTTTGATTGATGTTTGTTTGATGTTTAGACTTTGAATTCTGTCTTTTGAATGTTGATGTTTGAGCAAGAGATATCCCCAAGATGTTTGGATGATGATCTAAAAAAGATAACTAATGCTCATAAAGGATAATTTGATTTAGGAGTGAGAATAGGATGTGTCTACTCACAAGTTAACCAAAAGATAATCCAAAGTAGTGATGGGAGAAGGATGCATCTATCCACCATTAATTGGAACAAAGTGATAATTCAACTAAGCATGTGCAAAAGGATTCATTCACACACACTTGAGTTGAACAAGTTTGATGTTGATGTTTGAAGAACTCAAAGTCTCATGTTTGAAAAGTTTTGATGTCTACCAAAGGAGCCTAGCATAGTTGTATCAAGATTTTCTCAAAATGTTGGTGAGATGTTTATGGCTGTTGATGTTTTTGATGGATGAATGTTTGTTTTGATCTTAGAATGACCCTAGTTTATACTTTTGTTTAACAAGACCAAGGTATTGAAGAACGTGTTATGCCCTAAGCAAGGTATCCAATCCCTTGAAACAATCTTTGATTTTGTGTGTAGTAAAATGAATATAAAGTGGGGTTGTCTCTTGAAGCATGTCGATAGAAATTAGCCAACAACTTTTCTCTAACATCATATAACCTTTTGAGTTTTTGTTGATGTTGCTTTGGGCTAAGTTTCCTTTTCTTGGGTTTTTGTATCTTGATCTTGTGAGAAATCATTGAAAAGACATGTGTGGGGCTCAATTGCTTATCTTTGCTTTTAATGATTTCTTTTTACCAAATACACTTTCTTGATTACGTTTCAAACTAAAGATGTCCTATGTCAAAATTTCTTTTCTTCCCACAAAGTGTTGTGTGGGAGTTCCAAGAAATTGAGGCAAAGGGATTTCCTAGGTTAACCCTAGTTAGAGCAAATGGCGATATAAATTCAAGTGATGAGAAACCTCTAAGGACATAATCCCAAGGGAAGGCAACAACACTTAAATTTGTCAAAAGGTATTTTCTCTATCAAAAGGGGTTTGAAATTTGCATGATCATGTTTAAGTGTTTGTTTTTCCAATTTTTACGAACAAGCATGTGTTTTTGTAACCCAAAAGCATGTACAATCCTATGGATGTGTAAGACAATATTTGTTGCATTCCCACTTGGACAAGTCCAGCTACGCATATCTCTAGCGGATGGTTAGATGCTTGACCCCACTGGCTCCCCTCCACGGCTCATTAACGTCAATCGGGGCAGCCAAGCATCAACACCCATGAAACTCCCATGGCATGCTTTCCATCTCTACTAAAACTTGATACAAGGTAGGCTTGCGACCCGTTCTTGCCAACAAACAGATTAAGGATTTTGGCAAATTCCTAGCATGGGTTCTAGTAAGGACTTTCCGTTCGTGGGGAGTTGACCCCAGCGTGGCAAGAGTCCCCTTTTGGATCCATCTTGTCGGAGTCAACCGCGTGATATTGCATTTCTTCCAATATCCACATTTATATCCGGCTGGAAATACTCTTGGCTTTAGAGTGTTACCGGTTGAGCGATTCCTTGGGTGATTACTTTTCACAAGGCGGGCCCTCTAAGATAAACAAAAGTGAATGAAGAACAATATTAGTAACTTTCGATCAATCCTTGTAGGCAATAAGAGAGAGAATGTACGCAACAAAGTCCCCACTCACACTCGCACAATAGTTTGTTCAATTTTAAGCCCAAATCGAAGTGTGGAGGTGATTGCTTTATCTCAACCCAAAGTCATGGAAAAGACCTTTTGATTCTCAAGATCGCTATAAAGCGCGAGAGAAGCGATACTCCTTTCCAATGGCTTTAGTCTAAGTAAGCCCTCACAAACAAACAAAACTACACTTGTTCTTTTTAAACCCTCAAATGCAATGATGATTTCATTTTAAAGCACCAAATGAAGTGTGAGAAATTGCCTTGTTCAATTGTTAATCCAATAAAACCAAATCTAGTAAGTTGTGATCCTAAAGTTCATTTTAATCTTTGCAAGAAATGAAAAAGGTTCTTTTTAATCCCAATTGAAAACTAGTGTCCTAAGAAGGAGAAGGATGACAAATTCTTTGAAGAAGTGTTAAACAAACACTTAAGTGTTAAAAAACACTTTGATTAGATAAAATATCATCTCCATGCTCCTCTTTCTTTTGATTTCAATTTTCAACCTACAAAAGTGATCAAAATGTTAGATGAGATCAAAAGAAACAAAAGGATATAGGGGTTAGATAAACCATTTACCAAAACACCTTAAAACTTAGCCAAGTTATCATGTGTTTACTTTAAATGTAAATTTGAAAATTTTAAATAATTTAAAGTTAAGAAACACCTACACCATTGGATAGCTTGTGAAATTCTACCCTATTTTAAAAAAAAAGCATCAAAAAAGACCTACGTATGACCAATATATGGTCATTTTAAAATTGACTCTAAAAACACTAAAATAGTGATCATATGCGGGTTAATGAATAGTGCTGTCAAAAAACAGCGAAATTTTATAAAAAAACGTGTTGGATTTGAGGTGTATGCCCTCCTTCTAGCGCCAATATGTGAACCATTTGAATCTATACCTTGCACAAACACAATAAACATGCAAACAATTAGATCAAACACAAGATTAGAAACCAATGATTCCTCAAGAAATCCATTTGAAATTTGCAAAAGATGAGAAATGAAAATGAAGAACACAAATGAAACAATTAAATCCTATCTAATGCAAGCAAACTCTTGATCTCTTGAGGGAGTTGGTGCAAATAGGTGTGTGGAGATTTGCCCTTTCCCAACTCCTTGAATGCAAATGTTGATTGAAGATGATTGATCCACTTGATGAAGACTTTGAATGTATGCTCCAAGCTTAAAATCTGCAAAAAAAACCTAGCTATGATTCAATGAGATGGATGAGGATTGCTAAGTATTTTAGCATGGTAACTTTGCTTGAAATGTGGATGATAAAATGAATGGTGAAGCATTGTATTTATAGAATGATAAGTTGAAGAGATGTCCAAATTTGATCAATGTGGGACAAAGATTCAACCAATGATATAATGCCACTTGTCAACATGTGAGAGGATGAAGGTTGAGCAAGTTTTGAGGATTGTGCAAGTTTGAAATTTGAATTTGATGAGATGACATGTTTAGGGGGGATGAAAAATGAGTTAAATGCCAAGTGGGAGACATGTAAGAGACAATGTAAGAGCTTTAAATGCTTTGTTGGATGGACAAGTCCTTTTGGGGAGATTTCAAATTTGAGAATATCCCACCCTTAGATGCTTTTGAATGAAAATAGGGAATTATTAAATCAAATAAAATGACAATTGTGCAAGTTAAAAATCTAGAGGATTTGAGTGATTAGGATTAAATTAATCAGGATTTGATTAATTTAAGGATATTTAGCTGATTTGACAATTTGATTTAGATTTTTGGATTAATTTAAATCAAAAGAGAGAATATGATAAGAGGCTAATTAAATAAAGATTTTGATTTATTTAATTAAAGGGATGGTAATTAGATTAAATTAAATAAGGTTTTAATTTATTTAATTTAACAGATAGACTTTAGAGATTTAATCAAATAAATTGATTATTTAATTAAATAGGGATAATTAGATCAGATGAATTGATTTAATTAACAAGGGAAAGTGACTTAATTAGACAAAATAATTTATTTAATTAAGAGACGAATATTGATGAATTTAATCAGATAGGGGAATTTGATTAAACAGTTAGACCGAGGGATGATTTAGGAAGAAACGATGTTAGTAGATCAAAGTTAGATGCGCAATGTCAACTTGTACATTTTGCATGTCTACACATACGTACTCCTTTTCACGTGGCATTTTTTTTGAAAGTGCATGATTTTTTGTCTAACTTGAATCTAGAATCAATTTGAAGTGATCTTGAGTGGATTTTGTACTTTTAGCATATGGTGTTTTTTGGCCTATTTGGCACTTGTATTGCATAGATTTGAATTTAGGTCTTTGCTTCATTGTTCTAGTATGTTCTTAGCCTATTTTTGGCAAGTTTTAAATCAGAAATCATAAGCCCAATTAGCCAAGTTGCAAGTGGCCTATTGTACACGCACTACATTATAAAGTGCCAAAATCATCTATTTTGGGCGGTACTTTGATTAAGTGAATTTGGGGGGTGTCTCTTGTGTGATTGTTCCTATTTTATCTCTTGTTCTCTTGCATTCCATCATGGGTTCATCCAAAGTTCCACTTTTAACTGCACATAATTATGCTACATGGAAAGTACGTGCACGAAGTAAACTAATGGAAAAAGGTTTAATTTACTATATTGATGGAACCATAATTGCACCTTCGGATCCTAATGCAGATCCAACTGCATATATGGATTGGCTCACTAAAAATTCTATGGCATTGGGTACACTAAGAAAGTTCATTTCAGATGATCTTATTTTTCATGTTGATAAATGTACTACAACCAAGGAAGCTTGGGATAAGCTTGCTACTTTATATGGCAAGGTTGATAAGGTTAAGGGGTACAAGCTTGAACATTATCTCCTAAGCCTTGATCCCAAGGATTTTGACACCATTTAGGATTATGTCACTAAGGAAAATGAGCTAAGAGCACAACTAAAGGATTGTGGTATTGAGAAAGAGGATGATCAATTGGTCTTCAACTTGTTGGACAAGCTTCCATCTGAGTATGCAGCCTTTGTTTTAAGTTTTCAGACTCAACGATTGACAATTAGCAACTTCAAATCACCATCTTTTGAGGCTCTCACAGATATTTTGATTCTTGAGAAAAATAAGTTGATGAAAATGGGAATTCTCAAGTCTTCAACTTCAAGAGCATTGGTGGTCAATCATGGAAACAACAAGCAAGGAAAATGGAAAGGCCAAAATAAATCTTCACCAAAGCCATAAGGAGAGAACAATCAATCCACTCCTCCACAACAAGGCTCATCATCATCTTCTTCAAAGAACAAATCAAGCAAGAAGGAGAAACCAACATGTGCATATTGCAAAAAGATTGGTCATGAGGAGCATCGTTGTCATGTTAAAAAAATTGATGAGTTGAAAAATATCCTTAAGAAGAACAACATCAACTTGCCAACTACATATTAGGAGAAGGACTCATCTCTTTCCACTTCTACTTCTAAGGGAAAAGGCACAAATCTCATGGCAACAACATCAAGCTCATCTCCTTCATCTACATCATCTCAACATGAGAAATGTAAGGGGCAAGCATTTCTTGTAGTTGTAGATTCCAATTCAGATAGGTGGATCCTTGATTCAGGAGCTTCACATCATATGACTTCTTACAAGGATATGTACTCTTCATTTGATTCTTGTTCATCACCACCCATTTTGATGGCCAACAACACTTATTTGGTAGTTTGTGGGAAGGGTTCTATTGACATTGAAGGTGGAGCATTTAATGATGTTCTGTGTGCCTACTTTTTCAAGGTACATCCTTTCCATCTATCAAATTACACATAGTGGTACAGGAAAAAGTGTAGAGGTCACACCAGATTCTGTCATTGTTTAGGATTTGCATAGCAAGGCTCTTGTTGTAGTTGGGTAGGTTGATCATCGTTCTCAGTTCTATACCTTCTCATATTTTTCTTCTACTAATGCTTCAGTTCACCCTAGTGTGGACACACTTGAGGAGACTAAGTATGGTTACTTGAATCTTGGAGTGCTTACTACTCTTGAGGTTCTTGAGCCTATTACTGATATTCCATCTCCTACATTGACTGATGTACCTGATGATACTTGTGTTCTTCTAGTTTTAGTGCCTTGTGATTCAGTGCAATAGTGTATACCTTGTCTTCCAGTAGTAGTTTCATGGGATGACTACTTGATAGACATTGGCAGCTTGTTTGTGGAGTCCTACATTGCAGATTTGGGAGACACATTTGATTACTTATATCTTCTCTTTGATGAAAGTGATTCTTCTTCAGTTGTTGCGAGGGAACACTCTGACCCTCCTCTACATGATCAATCTTTCGAGGTTGATGTGATTGTGGATGCATATGTACAATAGTTGGAGGAGGCAACTTTCTCTCCTGAGGAGACACTTGCATCTTTGGAGTATGTTCTACCTTCATCCTTGCTAGATCTTGAGTTGTCTTTTTTAGCAGATGGGAGTGTTGTTGCAAAGGGTTTCTCACAGGTTCTAGGAAGTGACTACACTGCAACCTTTGCACTTGCAGCTTCACATGGTTTGGGAAAGCCATCTTTCAACATCAACACAGGGAAATTTGAGCAGCTTTCAAAGACTCCTTACATTTTGAAGGTTCTTCCTTCTTCACTTGTGGATTGGGGAGACTTCATTCATGCACCTTTGGTATTGTTTCTTCCTAAGGGGAGGAACGTTGTTCGACATGTTTGGAGGAGCTTCTTCATTCCTTCTTGAGCATCTTCCATGGGTGAACATTGTACATTGAGGGGGGGATACTTTTTCTCTCTTCTTCTCTTTCATGGGGGGACTTTATCCTCACATGGGGTTTTTTCCTTCTCATGCTGTGTTCATAAGCTTTTGTATTTCATCTCTCTTTTGGGGGGTAATTTTTTCCCACTGGGTTTTTCTATCTTTACTCCACTTGTGAGAGATTGCATTGCATTTGTACATGGGTACCTAACATGGCTCAGTTGTTGGGACCCATCTTGCATCTTATCTTGCATGGTTAGCTTGAGTCTTCATTCCCTCAGTTGCACTTAAGGGGGGGTGTTAGTGTAAATAATTATTTTACTTATTACACTTTACTTAAGCTTACTTAGGGAATACATATAATTATAGGTTGCACTTGTGACACCTAGTCATTTGCATCTTGCATCTAGGTTTTTGCATACATTGAGAGATATGAGTTGGACACTTAGGGAAGTGTGTGTAGGAGAAATTCCACTCTTTGTGGTGTGATCTAGTTATCACCTTTTTATCTCCACCTTTCGTGGCAGGATAATTCCACTTTAGGTGGGTGATCCACCTTTCATGGAATTTTCTATTATTTCTTTCTACCTACCCTACATATGATTGGGACACTTGTCTCATTCATGTCCCTTCATTGTGTCCTAGCTTGTCTTTATAAGCAAGCCTTGTACATACTTGTAATTGTCTATCTTCATTGTCTATCTTCATGCATATTGAGAATACAATAATCATATTCTCTCATCTTGTCTCTCTCTTTTGTGCTATGTTTAGTCTCTTGATCCTGTTGCTTTTCATAAGTTCTTACAATAGGTATAATAACACCCAGTGTTTTCCAATGTTTAATTATACATTGTTGGCCTTGGAATTGTATGAAAAGTTTGTATAGCTTTTGGATTCAATTGTGTATAAAGTTTTTAGCATTGAAGTTTTGGATCACACTCTATGATCCACCATCAGGATGAAAAGTTCAACCTGTCCATTCCTGATACAAGCGTTAGATAAAATACATGACAACATTTCATGACAACAGGGCATCTTTGGAGCTACTTTGTAATATTTGTAAAACAAGTTCTTCTCTCTAGCACACATCACCACCTCTTCCACAATATCATCCACTCAGGTCCATGATGTCAAAAGGTGTCATCGATGTATGATGAAGAGAAGTGCATGTTGTGGAAATGAGAAAGGTATGCTTGAAAGCTTCCCAGTTGTCATGAAATGTTGTCGCACTGGCTGGGGGGCATGAGAGGAAAACCCTGTGTGTTTTCCATCTTGCAACTTTTTTTGTGCATCTTGTGTTCCAAGTGTATAGTGATATTGAAATGGAATGTTTGCTGCAAGTAAGGGTTGTTATAAAATATGAAGGTGAACTTCAATACACTGTGTTGTTACAATCTGCATAACAAAAAGTGTTGTCTTTGAACAAGATTTGAGAAGTGAGGGACAACCCTGTTAACCAAATTGAGGTGGGGTGAGTAACCAATAGGGTTGTTACTTGTAAATGGTTTTAGAATAGTTTGTGGCTTGCATGATTGATAACACCTTGTGTTTTCCAAGTTGAAATTTTAGATAACAGTTTGAATGTCTTGAAAAGCTTTTCTTATTTAGACAATATGAATGTAAAAAGGCACCTCCAAAAATTACAACTGTTAGTTATAGTATAAATTGCAATTCAGTATCTTCATGTGATTGAAAAAAATAAATGGACAAAATAATTGCATGTTGTAAAATACAGTGGGTTACTTGTATAACATTTTAAAATAGTGTGGGTTGTACATTTCATAACACCATCTCTTTTCTAGCCTGTAATTTTTTTGTTAGTAGGAATGTATTGAAAACCTTTTTTATTTAGACACAAAATGTAATCAAAGGCATGTTCAAAATTTATCACGTCTTAGGTAGACTAAAATATGTGTTTTAAATTCTTCTTATGATTGAAAAAAGATATGCTTGATTACTGCAAATGGTGCAGTAAATTTTGGAACTTTAACTATCCATAACACTTCCAAATTTTTTATAGTTTACAGGAAACCAAGGATGTGTGTTGTAAAAGGGAAATTACTTCATACACCAAATAATTCCATTGAGGTGGACAACACACCTGAAAGGGTGTGTAGTAATGCATCTTCTTCGGGGTGGTCGCGTTCATGAAATGTGTAGGTAAGATCCGGTAATTACAAGATGCAATCAAATGTATAATTTTAATCTCTCATAAGTGGTTACAATGTTGACTGGAAAGTGGGAATGTTTTAATTAGGAGGTAGCAACTGTGATACACAAGAAGTCCCTCGTTTTAGGAAAACGCTGAACCCTAAGGTAGTGACATGTTTGGTAATTGAATGTGAACTTCCAATTTCCCTTTCCTTCCTATGTGTTAATTAGAATTCCTTACAATTTCAGTTAGAAAATATCATGTCTATTACAAATATGCTGATTTTGATAGTATATAATTCCTTTGATTCAGGAAAATAATCAGGGAGACCATCACACTCTTGCCATAGTCCATGACCACAAGGAAGAGCATGCAAAGGGAGACCCTAAGGATGGAGAGGGACCCAATGAACCACAGGGTGATGTGGTAGATGGGAAGTTAGATATAATAAATAAATTATTGCATCATTTGGTTGTGTATACTTGTGCATTCCAATTGTTTGAATATCAAATATATTAAGCAATTTTCTTTTCCAAATTTGTTGTGCAGGTTGTTGTTGAATACAGAAGAGAAGTGGTGAGTGGTAGATATGTATATTATTGTATTGTAGAAGAATGCACGATAAAATATCATGATTGGAGAGTGTTCAACATGCATAGGTTCCAGCATCACCACCTTCCTATTCTCGTGCCACCAAAGCATGGCTAAACTACATCAGGGGGGAACCAAAACACCCTACTCCTCCCCCTGATAAATTGAAAGAGTACCTTCAAAAGAAGGTGGAAAATACGAAGTACCAAATGAATCTATGGCAGCATCTCTAGAGGAATTGTGTTATTAGAAGTGTCTATCAAAATTATGGGAAATATAACTTCCTTCAACTTCCCCAAGAGGGAAAGGATGAGGTGCAAAAGCAAATGGCGTTATACAATAGTGAGGAGATGAAGGAGTAGAGAAGGAAAAAAATATTAAAATTGTAGGAGAGAAAGAGAAAGGAAGGAATGGTAATGTTGAATTGAACTGTTAAATTTGATTTTTTGTTGGTTCATATTTTTTTGTTGATGCATATAAGGTTCACTTAACATTAACTTACATGTCATGATAGGGTGATGGTTGAGAAGCAATTTTTTCTGTCCAATAGAGTAGTGTTCATTTTCTAGAGGAAGTTGTGCCCACAAAAGGAAAAGATGATGTTGTTCCTCCCAACCCTACATCTAACATTCAAAAGAAGCATCATACATGGTTAAAAGTCTCAAGGAACCCTCTGAAGAAGAAACAAGAACAAATGGTGATCTTGAAATCTTCTGTTTAATATTTGTTTTGATTATTTGAATGAATTGGTTGCATGCATCTAAGTTTGATACAACATTTCAATTCCTCCTATTACACAACAAGGATGAACAACGAAGTGCTTCCCTTGAGTAGGTTTTTTTTGTATTGGAAGATGAAGTAGTGCCCATGGAAACACAAGATGATATTGTTCCTCCCAACCCCTTGTCTAGTATTGAGAAGAAGAAGAAGTATGTTTGATTTAAAATTTCCTCATGCCATCACAAGAAGAAGTTAGTACAAATGGTGATTTCAATATCTTCTATTTGATGTTTATTTTTATTATTTCAATGAATTAATTAAATGCATCTAAATTTGATGTGACATTTCAATTCTTGTTGTTATAGGGCAACAATGAACAATATATTCCTCCCCTCGAATAGGATACTCTTGAGTTGGAAGATGAAGTGGAGGCCATGGAAGAACAAGATGATGTTGTTCCTCCCAACTTGCCATATAACATTGAGAAGAAGAAGAAGAATAAGAAAGAGCATATATAGTTTAAAGTTTCCTCATGCCCTCACAAGAAGAAACGAGAACAAACAGTGATTTCCAAATCTTCTATTTAATATTTGTTTTGATCATTTCAATGAATTGGTTGCTTGCATCTGAATTTGATGTGACATTTCAAATCCTACTATTATAGGGCAACGATGAGCAATGGAGTCCTACCCTTGAATAGGATACTCTTGATTTGGAAGACAAAGCAGACACCATTGAAGAACAAGATGATGTTGTTCCTCCCAACCCATTGTATAACACTAAGAAGAAGAAGAAGAAGAAGAAGGAGTGTATAAAATTTAAAGTTTCCTCACGCCCTCACAAGAAGAAACAAGAAGAAACGATGATTTCAAAATATTCTATTTAATGTTTCTTTTGATTATTTCAATGAATTCGTTGCATGCATCTGAATTTGATGTGACATTTCAATTCCTACTATTACAGGGCAACGATGAACAATGAAGTCCTTCCCTTGAACATGATACTCTTGATTTGGAAGATGAAGCAGAGGCCATGGAAGAACAATATGATGTTGTTCCTCCCAACCCATTGTCTAACAATGTTGAGAAGAAGGAGTGTATATGGTCAAAAGTGTCAAGGTGTCTTGACATGGAGAAACTAGAAGAAACAGTGAATTCCAATTCTTTTATTTAATTTTTTTTTTATTATTTCAATGAATTGTTTGCATGCAATTGAATTTGAAGTGATGTTTGAATTCCTGCTATTATAGGCAAAGGATGAACAACAGAGTCCTAGCCTTGACCCAATTGGCCATGTCATTGTAATTGAAATGGGAGAGGCTAATAGAGATTGGACATGTGGATGGGGAGAGCACTGGTCTACAAGTAGGGAAGGGAAATAAAGATGGACATGGGGAGAGCACTGGCCTCCAAGTGGGATAGGGTAGTAGAGATGGACATCGGGATGGGGAGAACACTGGCCTACATGTGGAACTGGGTAACAAAGATGGACATGGGGACATGGAGAGCATTGGCTTGCAAGTGGGAGAGGATAATAAAGATGGACATGGGGTTGAGGAGAGAGCTATCCTACAAGGGGGAGATGGAAATAAAGATGGACATGGGGATAGGGAGAGCATTGGATTGCAAGTGGGAGAGGGTAATAAAGATGGACATGGGGATGGGGAGAGCATTGGCTTGCAAGTGGGAGAGGGTAATAAAGATGGAAATGGGGATGGGGAGGGCATTGTCTTGCAAGTGGGAGAGGGTAATAAATATGGACATGGGGATGAGAAGAGCGCTGGCCTAGAAGGGGGAGATGGAAATAAAGATGGAAATGGGGACTAAGAGAGTCGCGGTGTGCCATCTATATCTATAACAGACCCAACACACTTTCCTGCTTCTATTCTTATTTCTTTATGAATCTTTTAATGTGCCTTCAATTATGCTTCACGTCAATGACATTTCCATTGCAGCCAAATCTAGTGGATGAATAGATGATAGAGTTCAAGGGTATAACTTTTAAGGTTGGTGATCACGTTGATCTTTGGAGGCAATGTAAATAGGTTTCCAAAGGCATTGTACATGTTTTCAATAGAAACACTCAAACCCACTGCTTTAAGCACCTAGTGAATGCTTAGTGCCTTTTCCATGTCTTGGCACAGAGACCGTCGAAGAGTGTGTGGGTAGCTTTGTGGTATGTAATCTCTCCAAGATGTAGAATTTTGTTCCAGAGGTATACATAAATGATATGTTGTTGTATATATCACACTACCTAATATTGTTTCCATGCATATGTTAATTGTGATTAATTGTTTGCTATAGGGTGAAGGTGTTAAACCTGCCAAGGACAAAACACATCCTATGAAGATATTTGTTTTTCCACATTCATCATCTGTGAGGGTTCACAGAATTGGAATCACCCATCCTAAAATATGCAAGAACCCTAAGAAACATGTCATATATTTCACAAGCATGAACTGAATTGTAAAGAATAGGAAGCATAGGATATGATGAGATAGGCTCAAAATATTGATTCTGCATTGTGGGTTTCATTATTTGATTACTGAACAATTGTGGTGTAGAGATATACCATTTTCATATGTTTGAAAACTGGGTATGTGCAAGATCATGATGGGCCAAAAAGTGGCAATATGATGGGTATGTGTAGGGTATGTGGCTGACGACTTTTTTTACCCAAAATTGATGAAACGAATATGGTTTTTAAAAGATATTCACAGCTTTCTACCAATATAAATTATTCTTTACTTTGAATTTAATTAATAACTATTATTTATTTTCTATTTGAATTACGAATTAAGTCCTAATTGATAGGCTGATTGAAAAACATCTATAGCTTTCAAACAGTATCACATTTTTTGAATCTGAAACATGCTTCACATGCTATAGGATTAAAAAAAATGAATTTCATGAAATTTTGACCAAGTTAAGGTGGCTAGACACACGAGTTTTTATATTTTTGAAAAGTTGTAATAAAAAATTCATAATTAATTATTTACTTGGAAAAAAATTACAAAAAAATATGCATCACATCTGGACATGAGTCCTCTACTTATATCTAAAATCTTATAAAAAAATATTATCATTTTATTGTGGTTAGGGTGGTTAGACAAACACCTACTTCTTATTTTTTCCCTTAAATTTAAGTACTACTGCATTGAAATTTCAAATTTTCACCAAATAGATTTGTCTTTTTAAAAAATAAACCTAGTAGTTTAGAAACTACATTCAATTTTCTACAGATTGTATTCTTAAATATTTTTGAAATAATATAGATAACTTATTCTTTTTTACGGAAAGTTTCCTAACTTTGATTTTTTTGAATTTTTTGCCACTTAAGGGCCTATTTTTTCCATGATGATCCTGCACATACCCCACTATGTTGTTATAAATTTTATATGAGAATTTTTATGGCCCTCTATAATTATTGAACAATTATGGTGAACAAATATATTATTTTCATGTGTTTGAACACTTTGTTGTTATCCATTTCATATCAAGCTTTTCATAGCCCTGTAATTTTTTCGTTACGAGCAAGAACGTAATGAAGCCCACTTTCAATTTTTAGAACAAGTATTTCATTGAATGTATATTGCGTATTTCCTTTTTCCATGTGATTGGAACAAATTAAATGCTAGCATTGTTTGCAGTGTTGGAAAACACATTGTCCCCTATCAATTATTTCGTTATTATATGTATTTTTTTTATTACGACCAATAATGTAATGAAGTTCACTTTGAATTTTTAGAACAATTATTTGCTATAGTCGAGATGGTAGATTTTTCTTTTCCATGTAATGAGAACAAATAAAATGCTTGCATTGCTTGTAGTGTTGGAAAACACATTGTCCCCTCTTAGTTATTTCTTTATGAAAAGTTTTTATTTTTCACGCTCCAAAAATGAAGTGAATTCTACTTTGAATTTTTACAACAATGATGTGGTAGAGTGGAGATGGTAAATTTCCCTTTTTCATGTCATTGTAACAAATAAAATGCTTGTATTGTTTGCAGTGTTGGAAAACACACTATCCCCTATTAGTTATTTGCTTCTGAAAAGTCTTTATTTTGTACGCTCCCAAAATGAAACTAATTCCACTTTCAATTTTTAGAACGACTATTTGGTAGAGTCAAAATGACATATTTCCTTTTTCCATGTAATTGGAACACATAAAATGCTTGCATTGATTATAGTTTCGGAAAACACATTGTCCCCTATTAGTTATTTCCTTATGATAAGTATTTATTTCTAATGATCCAAAAATGAATTTAAGTCCACTTTCATATTTCATGAAATGTTTTTTATTTTATACACTCCAAAAATCTAATGAAGTCCACTTTCAAATTTTATAACTAGTTGGTTGAGTAAAAATGGCATTTCCTTTTTCCATGTGATCAGAACAAATAAAATGCTTGCATTGCTTGCTGTGTTGGAAAATGCACTATCCTATCTCAATTACTTCGTTATGAAAACTTACTTATGTATGCCAACTTACTTACAAATGTAAGCACATACAATGAGCACTTTATGTTCTGGGGACTGTAACAAAACAATGTATTGAAGTTCAGCTTCATATTCTATAACAACCCTTACTTTCAGGAAACATTCCATTTCAATACCATAATACGTTTACAACACAAGATGCACAAAAAAAACTTGCATGATGGAAAACACACAGGGTTATCCCTCACTTCTCAATTCTTCTTCAAAGACAACACATTCTATTATCCAAACTGTAACAAAACACTGTATTCAAGTTCATCTTCATATTTTATAACAATCCATTACTTGCAACAAACATTCCATTTCAATATCGTACTACATTTCAAACAAAAGATGCACAAAAAAGTTACAGGATGGAAAACACATAGGGTTGTCCCTCACTTTTCAAATCTTATTCAAAGACAACAATTATTGTTATGCACACCATAAGAACACAATGTATTGAAGTTCACCTTCATATTTTATAAGCACCCTTGCTTGCAACAAATGTTCCATTTCAATATCCTTATTATACATTTGGAAGACAAGATGCATAAAAAAAGGTTATAGGATGGAAAACACAAAGGGTTGTCCCTTGCTTCTCAATTCTTCTTCAAAGAAAACACTCTTTGTTATGTAGACTATAACAAAATAGTGTATTTAAGTTCACCTTCATATTTTATAACAACCCTTACTTGTAGGAAACATTCCATTTCAATATCTTTATATGTTTGGAACATAATATGCACAAAAAAAAGTTGCAGCATGGAAAAAACACAGGGTTGTCCCTCACTTCTCAAATATTGTTCTAAGACAATAGTTACTATTATACAGACTGTAAAAATAGTGTATTGAAGTTCACCTTCATATTTTATAACAACCCATTACTTACAACAAAAATTCCATTTCAATATCCTTATACGTTTGGAAGACAAGATGCACAAAAAAAGTTGCAGGATGGAAAACACACAAGATTGTCCCTTGCTTCTCAATTCTTCTTCAAGGACAACACGTTTTATTATGAAAACTATAACAAAACACTATATTCAAGTTCACCTTCATTTTTTTATAAAAAACCATTACTTGCAGCAAACATTTCATTTCAATATCCTTATATGTTTGGAAGACAAGATGCACAAAAAAAGTTGCAGGATGGAAAACACATAGGGTTGTCCCTCACTTCTCAAATCTTGTTCAAAGACAACACTTTCTATTATGCAGACTATAAAAAAATAGTGTATTCAAGTTCACCTTCATATTTTATAACAACCCTTACTTGCAGCAAACATTCCATTTCAATATCGTTATACGTTTGGAACACAAGATGCACAAAAAAAGTTGCAGGATAGAAAACACATAGGGTTGTCCCTCACTTCTCAATTCTTGTTCAAAGACAACAGTTTTTGTTATGTGGACTATAACAACACAATACAATGGTTGGAGAGAAAAGAAGTAGCTAATTTTTTTACTACAAATGGAACTTGCAACTTAATATACAACATATTTGGCAGTCTCTTCTTGAAGAATCAGTCCTTTAATAATTAAATTTAGAACATAATAGCTGGTACCCCTTTATGTGTCACAGATTACAAAATCTCTGCAAAGATGGATTAAAATACTAAGAAGAATACATTATATTGTCCAGTCATGTTGCAAAAATAGAGGACACATGCATTGAAATAAAGATATTAAGGATCTTAGGACACTCATAGAGGCAAATTGGTCTTATTGAATTGCCAAGATTAATAAGGTGTCATCAAAAGGGGCTTGAGCTTATTAGATCTCTATTGTTTTTCCTTAATGATTGTCATCTTTGTGAACAACAATGTGCATAAATATTCAACTTAAGCTTCACATTTTATATCAATATTGAAAATCATCTTCATATTTTATAACAACGCCAACTTGTAGCAAACATTCCGTTTCAATATCATAATATGTTCAGAATAGAAAATGCACATAAAAGTTGTAGGATCAACAACACATATGGTTGTCACAATGTTTTCAAATGTTTTTAGATTTGATATGAGATAAACAATTCACATCACACAATCAAATGTAAAAACATTTCGAGTCAATATTATAGATTCTAAAGAAAATTACAATCCACATTTAATACTACTAACAATAAGAAATATGCCAACCATTTATGAATAGGTATAATCTCTACGTTCTCAACATCTAGAAGGATTTGGAACACTCTGATTTTCAAGGTGGAATTGATAGCATACAACATTGGCACACCATAATTGCATGTAGTAACCTAAATGATGGTTTGACACGGTGGATCTCAAACCTGACAATGTGGTTGAATTTGAACACGGTCAACAACTATTCCTCCCCAGGACCCATGTGATTACTAATTAGAGATTCCCCCTTGAGGAGTCTCATAGACCTCATGCTCAACTGGCTCGTCAGATTGTGCTTGCATATGATTACTATTGGTTGAATGCATATCTTCCAGATGCATCCAACTAGGAAAAGATCTCAAATTTCTCGGTAAAGAGACATTGGCCAATCACATAAATTTACAATCTTTATTTCTAGATTGTAATATTGAATGTGCATTCCCATTTTTTCCCATACACCAAAGATGTTGTTAAAGAAGTGAGCATAATTATGATAGTTCAAATCTATGCGATTTGGCCCTTTTCTATTAATTCTCCTTAACATCTTTTCCCGCAACCTGTACGAGAGGCTCAATTCCTCAATTCAAGCAAGAATATTGCATGGAAGATATAGGTGGTATTTGGTTAACCAACTAGCCACCCATGCTCATTAACTATGTGACATCTTCTATACAACTACAGTAGTAGGTACTAAAATGCCTAAAATGAAAGAAAAAACAACTTTTTTAGAAGGTACACTTGCATTTTCTAATTAGAAAGACACTATCAATGCAATGGAAATCGTGAAATGAAGTGAGCAAAGTGGAAGATATAGATAAAGTTTACATTGAAGAGATTGTACCTATTCTTCAAAACTTAATGAAGAAGCATGTGTAGTATCTCCAATCGGCATATGGCAATGCACGACTAGAACAATAGGAACAACAATGCTTGAAATGAAAGACAACAAAAATTTTAATAGATAAAACAACATTATCTAGTTAGAAACACACTCTAAATGTTGGCTTCATTACATTCTTGGACTGTAGGAAATATTAACATTTTCATGAAGAAATAGATGACAGGGGACAATGTGTTTTCGAATAGTGCAAATAATTTGAGCATTCTATTTGTTGCATTCACATGAAGAAAGGCAAAAAGGACATTTGGACTACATGAAATAGTTGCTCAAAAAATTCAAAGTGAAACAAAGCTTTTCATAATGAACTAACTGTGTACACTAGTAGAATTTGGAAAATAAATGACTACGTGACTAAAACTTTTAGTCTCATGACAAAACTTTAGTCACGTGACTAACACTAGTAGTATTTGGAAAATAAATGACTAATTGGGTCATTTATAAGTGACTAATTTGGTCATCGGGTAAAATCACAACTAAATGACTAAATAAATGACTAAATAAATAACTAAATAAATGTGCTCATTATTAAAATCTTGGCCATAATTTTCATTTTAATAAACATGCTCTAAAACCTTCGTCAGACCTTATTTTCAGTCGTAGCTTGCCATAATTAATAATAAAATATTACAAATAAAATTATTAATAAATATTTTTTATGGAATAAATATTTTGTTTTGTGGTGTCATCATATGAACAACAAAGTTTCTTCTAAATTGACGAAAAACCACCAAATTATAAAAATTAATGAAAACCATAAGAGAACCTAAAAAACTAAAACCCAAAAACCTTGAAAAACAAAAAGATAAGCAAAAGGAAGAGAAAAAAAAGACATAAGAATAAGCAACCAAATAATCTAAGAGGAAAAAGGACCAAATTTTTTTTAATAAGCATAATTTTCATTTTAATAAACATACTCTAAAACCTTGGTGAAAACCTTATTTTCAATGTAGCCCACCAAAATGGAGCAATGAGTCGAAACCTTATTTTCAAGGTAGCCCACCAAAATGGATAAGTAAAGTGACGCCTGATTTTATATTGCAACGTCTACCCATTTTTCTACATTGGACATGATTTGTGCAGAATCTTGTGGTAAGTCACTTTCCATGGTTTCAGTTAACTTTACTTTTCAAATATGTACGCGGTCAGTCCATATGATCCATATGATCCATTATTTTTAATAATTTTACTAGCTACTTGTTGACTAACAGTGATTATGTTATTTCTTAGGCTAATTATGGAAAAGAAGATCCATCTTGCATTGCAAAAGTTAAGGATTTATATAGAGAACTTGGAATCGAGGTTTGTTTATTGTTTTCTTTTCCATTATGAGATGTTAAAAGTGATATTTTCTTTTCAAAGTTTCCATTATCAAATTGCATAGTTCACAGGAGAACTTACTTTTATTTATAAAAATGATATTAAGGGACATGTAGATTGAGTTGTCTATACAAATTTCAGAATTTAAACTCTTAAAATCAGCTTCCACTTTTTGAGCGGGCATGCAAATCACTTTTGAAGTTGAGTGTAATAAATAGAGTAGCATGTAAAGAAAAAGGATGAATAATAATAAAATGAAAAGTGGTTCTTCTATCAACCATGTAGAGTACAAGGAAAGGAGCATACAAATGGTAGGGGTTTAACATTTATAGTGTAGTGGAATAGTAGTTTAGTTGTACAGTAGATGTCATCGTACTTTGTTTGAGAACTCAAACTGAATTCCCAAATGATGCCAATAGATATTATAAATAGAAAACAAACAACAATATTTTCATATAAAAACAACAAGAGCTGATTCATAGGCCCTATGAAAATCTCAAACTTTTTGGTTCCCCTTTGATACTTTTCTGCATACTTACAAATTACATCTCCATGATTAATATGGATAGGAAGGGTTGAAAGGGCACATGTTAGTCTTTTCCATTTATTGGGAAATAAAGATTTTGAAGTGACTGAAAGAATCAAATGTAGCTCTTATTCTAGATGCTTTATTCTCATTCAGTTATTAATATATCTAAATATAAACCATGATGACTTTAATTAGAACTAGAAGAAATCTCATGAAAACTACAAGAAGAGATCAGTGATTGGATGAATCATGGAAATGAAACCAACTCCATAAGCCACAACAAACAAAATATGCAATGAAAATGAGAATATAGGCCTTCAAAAGAGTTGTCATGGATAAAGAATCATCCTCCCTTAGATCTCTTGTGAGAATTCCTGAAATCTCTTCAGTTATCCACAATATCCACATGCTATAAGCTCTAATCTAAAGATTGTGCATAGTTCTTCTTAGTTTATTCAATTTGGTGCTATTATTTTTATCTTGTGATTCAGGCTTCAAACCAACCCCTCTCATTAGTATTTTTCTTCCATAACTATCTAGAAGAGGGTAATCAAAATTAGTATTGGAATATCTGAAAGTCGAAGATCCTTTCCCTCAAGTTGAAGCTTTGTTCTTGACAAACCAGAGTTGAGATAAGCCAAGAACTAGTGGAAGGGAAGTTGAATGAAAACCGAGAGCAACTAAAAGCCTTCCTAGGAAAAGTTCCCTTTCCACTATAACTATTGGTTCTAGTGTCTCCTTGTTCATTTTTTCTAGCATCTCCTCATTTTTCATTTCTTGATAGAGAGCTTTTGAAATATGTGCAAGAT
>VDFB02202425.1:0-18497 GCA_007258455.2 Sequoia sempervirens
TGAGTGCTCTTCAAATTAG
Source organism: Sequoia sempervirens (assembly GCA_007258455.2). NCBI lineage: Eukaryota > Viridiplantae > Streptophyta > Pinopsida > Cupressales > Cupressaceae > Sequoia > Sequoia sempervirens. Next base: position 20 of record VDFB02202425.1, read on the forward strand.
GAGGGGAAGCTCCCTCGATGTGCTTTACAAAAATACTTGCCAAGGGAAATAAACTAAACTAATTCCTGTCTTTTGTTTCAGCTGTAGAGGTACAAGGCTTTCTTGAAAACTATATATGTTGCAGCTGAGAATTTTCTCTGGTTTCGCAAATTCACTAACTACAACTAAACTTAATTGCTTAAATTCTATCCAGTCTCCTCAAGAAAATAGAGCATGAGGAAACGGAGCAAGGTTTGACTATCAGACGATAAACGTGTTTAGATTCTCTACTTGAAGGCAAGGTGGCGCAACTATCATCTCAATCTGAACAAGTTTATTGGCACAAAACAGATTTAAGAATTTACCATGATAATCTTATGAAACCCTATGTGGCATAACACTTGATCATGATAGTAAAGACTTTTCAAAACAGATTTATCATCACAATCTCACGAAACCCTATGTGGCATAACGTTTGATCAATAATGACAAAAGATTCACAAGACAGATTTATCTAAACTATGGGAAGATTTACCATGACAACTCTATGAAACCCTGTGTGGCATAACACTCGGTCAGCATAGTAAAGACTTCACAAAACGGTTTTATCATCACAATCTTATGAAACCCTATGTGGCATAGCGTTTGATCATAACAATAAAAGATGCACAAGACATATTTATCTAAACTATGGAAAGAATCCACTATCACAATCGCATGAAACCCTATGTGGCATAACATTCAACTGTAATAGCAAAGACGCATGAACAAATACCAAAAGAGCAATATTGAGGGCAAGGTAGGCGCAGCATATATTTCTCTCTCAAGCAAAAGTTAATTACAAATGAGCAAAGCTCTTATTTATATACATCAAGGTGTAGGGAACCCTAAAATCACCTTGTGTTAACTACAGTCTCGCAAATGCATGCAAGATTAATTATTAAACCCTAATGAAGTAAACTATATAGTTAACTGGAAAGCTACCATCAATTAACCGGTACAAATAACCTAAATGGACCATGTGCAAGCATGCACATCCTTATTTAAAGCAAAGTTAGCTGGACACTACCTTCAGTTAACTAGAAACCCTAACCCTAACTCCTATGTTGATAATTCCAAGGACGAGATAAACTGTGTGTTAAAATTGACCAAGTGGGCCCGAAGGCGGAAGTCAAAGAGTTAAGCTGGCGCTCGGGACTCAACCCCTTGAAATTAGCTACGCGTTCGAGGAAGCCCAGCGAGGAGATCACTCCATGTCAGCTCGGTCTAACGCCCGACCAAGGAGAACTCATCGATCTCTCTACGTCATCGGCACTTTATTTGTTCAAAACAACGGTCACATTTTCTTTGGTTCTACGCCCTTTACGTGATTGTGTGCATGCCATCTTTACATTCCTCAGTCGCTTTTCTGAAACTGGCTGCAATTACTGAAATATTCTCTAACCTAGGCGCCATAGGTTCACCTTCAAGGCTGTCACGAATCAGCTTCTCGAACTCTGCTTGAACTTTATCCAACTCAACATACGTGCCATCTTCCAGAAGATAATGACACGGAATCTGAACAACGAAGCCACTGACCAGTGCAAGTACTCCAATCACATCATCCTTGAGTGAAAACAATTTGGAAGAAATCTTCTCACATATTTCTGTTCTGAGAAGGTGCTGCTCTCTCCAAATAAAAACTTTGTCTTGGTCCTCAACAATCTCCAAGGCATCATATGCAACTGATAACTGAGATACCAGAACACGATCCTTTGCCAAGTTCTCTGCAACTGCAATCTCAAGCGACTGAACATCCTGACGGAGTTTATGCGCATCACTTCTCAACTGATACAGATCTGCAAGAAGAGTTTTACCAGCAGCAACTAAATTATCAATCCAGTTGTCTAAAAGTCTGCCATGACTAACCAACTGATCCAATTTTTGTTGTTCTGCAGGTGTATGCTGAGGAAGAACAGGTGCTATACTCGAATTCCCATGAACAAGATCAGAAATGTATCGACGAAGTTGACCAATTTCAGCTTTAAGTAATACCTTATCTTCTCCATCTTTGGTGATACGCTCTTCAAGATTATTGGTAACAATCTTAAGAAGAGATACATCTGTCTCTCGTGTAGTCCTGCCAAGATTAGCCTTAGTGAATGTAAAGTCACCAACCTCGACTTCATCTAAGCTTTTACCCTCTGGAGGAACTGCAACTTCAATAACAATCTCGGATTCAGGAGTCTTCTCAATGTGCACCTGTTTCTTTATCTTCTTGTTTGACCTTCTCTGATAAGGTTCACCGAACTCAGATAAATCAAGGTTGTATGATGGTTCACGCCTCTGTCTCCCTAAAGACTTCTCGAGCCAACAAGACTGAACAATATTCTCAATTCGCGGAGAGACTGTCCCTAATGTATCAACCTGTGGTGGTTCATGTGTCTCCGATCCAGCCTGAATTGGTGTCTCAGGCTCAGAATCTATGTCAATGGGCTGTACGTGAGGCGAACGAGGAGGTGAAACGTGAGGCTCAGCCTGAATGACTGTCTCTACTGGAACCTCAGGAACATGTTCAATTTGTTTCTGCTTCCTTTTACCAGTAGCCCTTTTCCCCGTGTTTCCACTAAGTCTAACCCCTTCAGGAGGTATAATAATGGCCTTGACTCTAGGTCTTGCTCTAGAAGTAGAAGGCAACGAAGAGAAACCCTTTGGCGGCTCTGCTACAGGAACTGACTTCCGTGTCCGTTTGCTCTCCAAGAATAACTTGCTAGTCTTGATAACTGATCTGGAAACCTCTTCGATAGAAGTATTCTCCTTGGCATACCAATCAGGTGAGCGAAGTGGCTGCCGAGCAACTTGATCCTTAACATAAGAATTGAGAAGAACTTCTCCATCATCATCGGATAGACCATCAACATCTTCTGATAGGTAATCAGAGAGCTGACCAATAGTGAGTCTACAGTAGTGACGACGACGGACCTCGAATTCATCTTCACAATTTGCCCAGAAGTCTTCAAGTGCTGGCGCATGTGCAATCCCTCGCTCTAACCGATTTGCATAATGTCCAAGAGGATCATAGGAAAGTCTCTCAGTATAAGGCTTGAGTTTGAACCTTTCAATCTCAGTAGACATATGCCTGGCATCTGTTGCAGCATCACACGTGAAAATTCCCAATGTGAATGGAAAATTAGCCGCAATCTTATGACGACTACGAAGAAAGAAGTGAACATGCTGCATTTGCCTGAGGAATTCCATAAAGACAATCTTGTCTGACGGATATCTTGGCAACATCAGAGGCTCTCCAACATAACCATAAACTCGGATGTATGTAAAAGTAGGAAACTGTATGAACCAATCTGCCCAAGTCTCCATTGCTGATTTGGCCTCGGCTGAAATATGAATGTGCATCTCATCATCAAGATCTCTCACGGTTCTCATGGAAAAGTGATCATTTACTACCCGGAAGTCCTGCTCAGACTGAGAAAACTCTAGCTGTGGATAATACTCATGAATACGCTGAACACCGAGAGTACCATTGGTTTTAAGAAGTCTGTAGCTACCTTGAAATGCAACCAAGTAGACCAAATAGGATATCATATGAAACTCGTGATACTTGAGAAAGTAATTTGCTGATGTAAGCAATCACTAATCAGCATAGCCCAATCAAAACGCTCTGTACCATCAAGGATTCTGGTAATTAGGTAGAACATCCATGGACGGAAAGTATTAGCATCTGATTGACCGGTAACTCGATTGAGTAAGGTTATCAAAACAGCAACTTCCCCTTTAAATTCACCACGACCAACCTTCTTAGGCAAGTTAGTTTTCTGAATTGTCCACCATTTCTGAGCAACTTTTCTCTGTGAACGTTGATGATCAGCATCCCATATCTTCTCACAAGCTTCAAGAACAACAGTAAAGTTATCTGAACGAGGAGGAATAGCAAAACATTTCTCTATATCCTTCGGCTTGAGACTGCAAACCACTCTTCCATCAACCGATCTGATCTGTCGTGAAGACGAGTCATAATGCTTAATGCAAGCAAGTACAAACTCAAGATCGAAGATAGAAACAGGAATGGATGCCGCTGCCAGCAACCCAGAACGCTCAAGATTCTTCATCGAATTGCTGCTAACATTCTCCAAACTGCTCAGATTGACCACCGGATAAACATGATTCAGGTCTGTATCTGACGTTTTGATGAGATTATGTGTAAGGACTGATTTCGGTGATTGAACTGCATTTTAGAAATGATGACTTTTTATTTGTAAAGTCGAATATATGAAGAACTTTGAAAAACTGCGGACAAGGCTAAAAATAGCTTACGTGAAGAAATTTTTGAAAAATTACGGAAGATGGGTTTGTGCGTGAATTCTGAACAAGCCAGGATAAAATTTGGATTCGAAAAATGTGATTCAAGCCCACATGCAAAGAGATTCTCGGAAAAAGGCTCAGAGCTTCAGAATGAAGACTACGGGGCGATTTTCTCGAAAAAATCTAAGTGGGTCTTGTTGCAAACGCTGAAATATGAGAACCCAGATGATCAGATTCTGAATGTGTATTTGAATTTCTTTGACATGCGAAGAAAGTACCTAAGGTGAGAAATAGAAGAAATAAGACAGAAGATAGAAAGTTTTGCTTGTCTGCTTCTGAAAAATCTGCAAATCTCTTCTTCGAATCTTTATAAAACCTGCATGCAAAGTGGAAATAAAGTCTAGAATCGACTTCCTCTGAACAATCTGAACTCGTTGCTTCGAAGAATGCTGAAAACGGACACCTGAATCACCTTAAGCTTGCTGGTCGCTCAAAAAGAATAAGAGCTTCAGAGCAAAAGATGATGAAATAATGGACGCCATTCTTGAAATATATAGAATTTCATCATAGAAAATTCGCACTAAATAAAGCATGCTTAAAAATGGCGCTTGGCTTCTCATTGGTCCTTATTATAGTTAACTGAAACTCGAACAAGCTCAATAAGTGGTTATGCATTAGGGTTTGCCTTTCAAGTCTTCAGTTCAACTCAACCATGCGACTTTAGCTTCAGTTAACCATCTTATCAAGTTCGCCATCTTCAACCTTGCTTTGGATTCATCAAATTTAACCTAAGGCGTGCCCTTTTGAAAACTTTAGTTAACAATGTTGATTGCAAAGAGAAATTCGCCATCTTCATGCAATAAATATGCTAAAAATAGCTAGCCTTTTGGAACTTCAGTTAGCCTTCAAGAATGCGCCAACTTCATGTGCTTTAATCAAATATAATTTAAATATAGCAACCCTTTTAGAACTAAAGTTGCCATTCCCTTGAAAAGTGCGCCATCTTCACCAATTCATGCTTCACTTTTCAAACACTAAATATAGCGACCCTTTTGATGAGTGAAGTTAACAACTTCAAATTCGCCATACTTCACTAAAAATGCTTCATGCTTCACAAAATAATGCTTCATGCTTCAATTCGTCCCTTTTGAACTTCAGTTGACAATTGATGAAGCGCCATCTTCACTAAAATCTTCACAATTGCAACCAAAATTGCCATGCATGTAAACTTCAGTTGACATTCAGTGATAATCTTCAGTTAAGTGAACATGCAATCAAGTTAACTCGACATGCAAGGTAGTGAACTGAACATGCAAACTAGTTAACTCGACATGAAAACTGAAAGATCACTCCACATGCCAATATATGAACTGAAGATAACAACCCAGAAATCGTTCAGTCTAACTGCAGTCAGAACTCCAGTTAAGGCGTCCATTCAACTCACTTTCGAAAATTCAACTTTGAACTCTCAAGCGAATTCCAGACTTAGCCAAATTTGATGAAAATTTAAGCTAAAACCTCTGTCGGGACCTCTGTTCATCCCCTGACACTGGTTGACTGACTTCTCCGATTGGCTGGCTGACAGGTGCATTGCAGGGCTGAGTAAAAACTGATCAAAAGATATCTTGAGACTATACGTCATAAAACTGTCATCTGAAGGCTCAAAAATCCAAGCGCCTTTTCCAAGCTGCGCTTTTCTCGAACTTAGTCAAATTTCAACTTAGCATTTTAGATACGAAGGGAAAAATAAATCCTTCATAACCCGATTTATCAACTTTCCGTTGGATCACCAGCGGGTTCGCTGCGGGCTGACTTTGTTAAATGCGGCGGTTGCAAAGGCACATTTCCCAGCGTCATCGGTGAAAAACAAAGAGCGCCCTTTCAAAAGTTGCTCTTTTCATTCAGGACAGCCATTTAAGGAAAGCGACAAAAATAATATAAAAGCACGGACTTCTGGTGATAAAGGCATCTTCGATCGGCGAAGGCAGGCAGCGGAGCGGGCATTAACACGGACGTAGGCATCTGAAATCATCGAAGAAGGCATTAAAGGCACAGCTTGAAGCCTTTAAAATGTGCTCTTTTGCTTTTTCTTACGATATTTTGACTAGATTTGACCCTATGTTTTGACCTCCGGTTGAGGCCTTCCAACCTTTCAATTCACCAGCGGCGGATCGTCGCTGAAAGCTTTCGAGCAGAAGTGAAATAAACATCTTGGGTGGCATTTAGCCAAAAACCTTCATTTGGCACCTCAAAAAGATAGGCGCCATTCCCAAAAGCTGCGCTTTTTACCAGTGTTAGCCAATTCTCACCTTAGCCTCGTTTTGCGCTGTATCTTTCACAACTTGCTCGAAACAGGTCCGTTTGACAGGCTTGATAGCTTACTGCGAAGCTGACGTGATGCCGGACGAATGTCTGCTGGAGGTGACAAACCCTAAAAACAGGATCTGGACCCCTAAAAGATAGGGCGCCCATTTAAGAAAGTGCTTCCTTCTCCAGAGATAGAAAATTTTAATGATTCCCGTTCAGATTTTCACTTTTCTTAAATCTTTTCGGCAACAGACTGACATGACACTGACACCAACTCCATATCTGAAAACCCCAAAAACAACCATTTGACAACACTTTAACAAGATTAAGACTCAATTAAGCAAAATGCCTTAGTGAAGCAAAAATTTTGGTTTTGCGTACAACAAACTGCAAGATTTAAAACCTCAGCTGAAAATAGAAGCCTTCTGATTAGACCCCTTTCAGTTACACTGATACTGACACTGAGTCTGGGAATAAATAATAATAAATTAATATTCATCATGCAATTTGCAAAGGCATCAATTTTTAGAGATTCGCCATTTTAATGCTAAATATGCATAATAAATATTAAATATTATTCAACTTCAGTTGACAAACCGGATGAAGCTTTAGGCTTCACCGCTAGACTTCACTGATTCCGAAAAGTCATCATTTAAGCTCATAGGCGTCCATTTGCTCAAGATATTGCACTTTTTATTAACTCCCTATTTTATAGGTGACAAAACGTCACGACTGGCCAACTTCAACACTGATTTCCGGGTGACTGCGTAATGCTGAGACTAATCTGGAGAATTCATCGGAAAGCCTACTGAACAAGGAAGAAATGTCTACTGGGAGACACTACTGCAAAATCCATCATTTAACACCCTGAAAAATTAGGCGCCCTTGATTAAATTCATTTACGGGTTCCGGACTTAACCATTTTCTAAACTACCATCGACACTTCAGCGAGCTGGCGATGGCGAGCAGCGAACAGCGACAGAAACCAAACTCCTTTGCATGCACCGGGGCAATTACGCATCAAGCGGATCACGCCGCGACATCACGAAGAGCGTATTAGGGCCTCAAAAGTAAAAGCCCACGGCTTAGTTGCTGCCCGATGTCATTTTGACGAAAGTTGAACTTTCATCCAAGTACCCTACTTTGACGTCTGATATCTGGAGCTGGGATGACCCGATTCAAGCACTATCTGTTTTAACGAACAGCCAGAAGGGCCCACAAGAGAAGTCTCTGGAGGTGACAAAGCAAGAAAACTGCTTCTAAGACCTCAAAAACTCCAGTGCGTATTTTATTTAAAATTACCGCCCCAGACTTGGCCATTTTCCGGATGTCCTCACTTTTCAGCGTTTCAACAAAGACCTGCATACGTCTGGCTGGCGCCGTCCGAAAGAGCGGCGGCTAGGCTCGTTGAATAGATAAAATGATTAAGCTCGATAGCGGTGAAGACCCGAGCATAAGCGGGCTCATTAACAAGCCTAAAAGGCTAGAGCACCCCTCCCTAGGTACAAAATACAATCGTTTGTTGGTCGCTGGTGAAGTGCGTGCTTGGTAGAATCTCACCCACGACCACAGGCTTGTCCGGATTGACAAGCGAGAATGGTGCATGTGAACTAGGCTAGAGTAATGCCCGATGTGGGAAGACTGTCTGCTTCGCCATCACGAAGGGTCCTTTAAACCCAGCCCCTAGGTACGTACTTGCAGGAACAAGCGGGCTTCGAAAGCGTGAAAACTCCATTTTAAGCGATCTGGGCTATTTGCCGCCGGAGTTCTGAAACTCGGATGACTGCGTTTGATATTTCGCCGGATAAGCAGACTAGTTGAGAACGGATTGACTGTATCCATTATCAAAAATGCCAAGATTTACCCCCTCTTTAAGATGGGCGCCCTCAGGCTAGAGGTGCGCTTTTGCCTGAAAGTGACGAAATTCTCACATCTGGAACTTTAGGGATTTCAACATCTGACGCTGTTTGCCAGAGCTGTGGGTCTCGGAAAACTTCGCTGGATAGCTTATCGGACAACCAGACCAATTCTGAAGAGATTGACTGGATGCTTGAACACTTTCAACAAGATCTTAACCTTCAAAAAGTTGGGCGCCCCTGGGCTATACTTGCACTTTTGTGCTTTTTCCTGAGAAATCTTCATATATTAATCACTGAAAACTTCATCTCGATCACTGAAATGATCGTGTGCAACTTGAAATGTCGTCGTGAGATGTTCCTCCATCATGAAAAACGCTCCATTTTGAGTGTCTGCTTCAGGTTCTGATCAATAAAACTGACTTTGATTGACAAAATATTGACAAAAACTCCATGCTTGATATTGCCCAAAAACTGTATTTTATATCATTTTAGCAAGATTAAGACTAATTTAATGCAAAATGCCTTGATGAAGCAAAAATTTGGTTTGGGTACAACACACCTTCAATTTGATGACTAAGGGTTTAAGAATCCGCCATCTATCATTTTGACTAATTCTGAGCACATAGATGTCAATACACATGCCTCCATTGGTGGAATCCGTTGCATTTCGGGCCCTATATATTGATGCCTTCCATTCATTGTAAACACACTTTTGGAGCAATCTGAGTTTACTATTTTTATTCCATATCCATTACATTGTACTGCTTGAGTTTCCTGTATTGTTGAGTTTGATAAATTCAGTGAATTATTTCCAGCATTTACCAGTCATAGAGAATTAAGTCATTTTGAGTGTAAAGTGAGGTATTTGTATAGCTGAGTAGGAATTGAGTGGTGGAAACACGTCTGTGAGAAGAGATATAGGAGCTCACTATAGAGTGATATACTTTCATAAAAAGAAGCCATATTTAGCTGAAACTCCGGAAGCTTATTTGAAGAAGAATTTAAAAGAGCAAGTCTGGAAGGAGAAGCTTTAAAATAAGGCAGGAGTCTTCCTATTATATAACTTTTGTTAAAGTGTTGTTTATTTTGCGTCTTGTGATCGTTGCTTTCAATTAGCTTTAATAGGAAAGAACTAATTCGATGAATAAAGCAATACATTAAAGGAGAAAATGTGTAAAGGATTCAATGATTAGGGGGAAATTGTGGAAAAGGGATTGTTTGGGTAAAGAGTTTAAGGGATTAGATTATTTATCTTGCATTAAAAAGAAATAATGGAAAAAGATAAAAGGGAAGGATTTATTTGCATTTTGAATGGTTATTGCATGTTGTGTATGATCTCTATATATGGAGAATACGTAGATGTACTTATTATCTACTAGGATCGAAATGATGGCAGAATCAAGTAAAGTCTTTTAGCTTAAGTTATTAGGATAACTGAGAAAAGTTAAGTACTCCTAGGATAAAGAATTCCTAGTTAGGAGGATTGATACAAGACACTTGAATACTGTTTTCATCTCTAGTAGGTTCGTTTGATTGTAGGATGTCTGGGTTGACGGATTCACCCATTGAAGGACAAAACCTATGCATAGAGTAAGGAAGCCTTAAGTCAAATCGGCCCTGAGTAGTGTTTATGATAGATGACCTTCATTCGAAGTACTGAATGAGAATACTTTGGCCAAAGTAGTGAAAGGTACGACATCCACCTAGATGTGAGATAGTTGAGACTACACTGTCAGTTCATTGTGATCCGAGTACTAGATCGTGATTGTGAAATAGCAAGGTTCTAGTTGAGTAGGACACAGCACTATGCTCAGTTGGTAATCATTAAAGGATACCCTACCAATCTCTTCTTCGAAGGGAGGGCCGTTCATTGTAAAATGATCGTGCAGGGGACCGCATTATAAGTCCGTGGTTGGCGGAAAAGCGCCCGAGTGATGTTTCTCCTCCACAGCAAGCGGCCGATGTACCAAGATTTGAAAGGACGGATTCCTGGACCTTTTTACTTCTATTTGTGCAAAAGCTTACGAGCTATGTATGTAACTGTATTACTTTTTAACTCTGATTTATATTTGAAATGAAAATGAAATTCATGAGGAAACATATTGTAACTTGTACGTGTTTATCAATAAAGAAAGGAAGAAATTTTAGTGTATTATCTTTGTTATATGTTACTTTTACATGTTTTAAGTGAGAATTGGAAAGTTTTTAATTAACGCAGAATTGGGTCGTTACACATCCATAGTTAGTTTTTCTAAATCCTTCATTTCTTCAATGGCGGAAACTTTTGCATCAAATCTCAAGTGAAGGAATATTAGCACCTTTTGCACAATCATAGAGTCTTCAATCTTTTCACCAAATCCACGGATGGTGCTGACGATTTCATTCATGTGAAGGAGATAGGCTGCAATGTTCTCCACGTCTTTCATCTTCAAGCTCTTGAATTGTCTTCTATGGGTTTGGAGCTTGGCCTTCTTAACTTTGTCATCACCTTCATAGATGTTCTTAAGTTTGTCCCAAATTTCCTTTGCCAAGTCACAATGCATTACTTTGACAAACTCCAATTCGGATAGGCCACACAAAATGGCATTCATCACTTTTGCATTATTTTCACTAGCCTTCTTTACAACAAGATCCGTTTGTGGGGTTGATGGAGGTACATAGCCATTTACCACTAATTGCCAAATGGCAAAGCCAAGAGCAATCAGATATTCCACCTTTATCTCATGCGTTTTCCTTGGTCTGTTGTACCGTGCAAGGATATACACTCCACAGTACCTTCCTCTGTACCATCTATTGAATGCGGTTTCTCCATACCATGTAGTCCTCCCCTCACTGTACAGTGTTATCTTTTCTACATGCAATGATGAGCTTTGCTTTGCACCATACATTCCAGTTCCTTCTACCCTATACTATACTATGTTGTACTCGGACGGGTGCCGAGACTCATGGTGGATGAATGACGGACGTGGATGTTTGTGGTCCTTTATTCCCTTTGACCGTACATTATGCACTCCTTGCATGTTATGTTGTACGAGGTTGTGTTTAAAGGAGGATGTGGTATGTCATATGCCTAATGTTTTAAATATGGTTTGTACCGTGTAATTAATCTTATGTTGTACTGTCAATGACTTCAACACCTTCCATGCATCAACCCGTCATACCTTCACTATTGATGGCATACCGCATCTTCCTTGTCGTACCATGTAGAGGGTTGGAAAGGATCGTACTCTCAATAACTTTGCAATGCTTTGTACCGTGTGGAGAGAGGGAGGCCATATGATATGTGGAAAATAATGTGAACCCTTTTCCTTTATAATTGTGTTTTTTCTTTTGCCACTTTAAATATATTAATTGCCTTGATAATTGTGCAATATAAATTTTATGAGACCATTCTTTATAAATCTTAATTGCCTTCATCCCTTGCACTTTTATTTTTTGCTATAATTTTCTAATCTTTATTTTTTGCTTTTTTCTCTAAATTTTCTTTGAAGTTAGTTCGTCTCGACCAATATTTGTGCGTTCCAAGTTATATATTTTGCTTTACGTACTCTAAGATGTACCAACCGTTATTTTGCATTCTTCTAAAAATTCGGATACATTCGCTGGAACTGTCATCTTTTTCCAACCATGGACTGCATCCCACATACATAAATTATCCAACTTTCCAAAATCATTTTTCATCAATTGCTCTTCATTAGGAGTCGTAGCTTCGATAGAATTACAAGTCGACGGAAATACCTCATAGCCCTCCATTTTCTAGTGAAATAGGCCACAAAGAGAATTTGTTTCATCGTCCAAACATGACTGTAGCTCCAAAATTCCTCCATCATTTGGTTCCGTCAAACCTTGACTCTCCATCCATTCTTCTCCAAAGTCTAAACCTAACGAATTCGAGGAGGTTGCTTCCTCATTGACTACTTGGTTTTCAAATCAATTTTATATTTCCGACCCTTATTCTCAATGGAGATTGTATTCTTTTTCTAGTTGTGATCTGCTTTGGCTGCCACCAGCCAACCCTGACCTAACAATGCATTGTATGCTTTCTTCCTTAATGAAATGACCACAAAGTTCAACAAAAACACTTGAGTTCCAATAATTACCTTTTATCATGTTAAAACTCCAAGTACCTTAATACCTTGTTGATCTACACCCACTAGTTGAAAAGTTTGCGACCAAATGGTCAACTTGTCAAGACTTCTCCAAGTGTCTTCTAGAAGTACATTCACACCCGACCCACCATCAATAATTGTTTTGGTGAGATTCCTTCCAAGGATCTCCATATTCACCACCATTGGTTTCATTGTCATATTAACTGTCAGTAACATTGGTTCAATCACTTGGCGGCTCAAGAGCGGAGGTTCAGTTAATGCTTCTTCATTCTTGCCAGATTCTAATTGGGTTGTAGCATGCACCGTCTCATTCTCCCCCGATACAATAACATTTCGAAGTTCAAGAATACTTTGTAATAAATCCACTACCTTAACTAGATCAGTAGCTTGAAGTACTTGTCGTTCAATATTTTTCTCGAATTGTAATTAGTTTGTTAACATACTTGCATTTGCATTTGAGTGGCATCATTCATTGTCTATAGCATTCTCCACTTTGGCCCTTGCTTCACAAATCTTTTCTTTTTCTGTACGCGGGTATGAATACATAGCCTTCTTTGCTTGGGCACAAGTAATGGCCAATACTTCATTATGCCTTACACCAATCATATTGACACTAGCCTTTTGCTTCGAACATCTAGTGTCTTCATGGTTTCCAGGTCCACACCACTTGCACAATAATTGCACTTTGTCTTGCTTGTTCTGGCAATCTCTCACAAAGTGTCCCCATTCGCTACATTGTCAGCATTGTATGATAGGGTGTCCTTTGGGGTCATATTGTATTTGGCTTCATCCTCTTTGATTTCGATAGCTGCTTGGAGATGTATTATGGAATCAATGGAGTGGATTCCTCTCTTTGAGTAAAGAGTACTTGTGTACTCCTGGTCTTCAAATTGTATGGGCACTCCTTTATTGAATGACCCATAACTTGGCAAATTTCACAAAACCTCTTTTTAGGACAATTACCTTTTGTGTGCCCCTCAATTTTGCACTCACTACACCACAGTTCATTAGTTTCTTTGTTGGTTTCTTTCTCCGCCATCAATTATTTCATCATCCAAAACGTCTCCCTTCAGAGTGCTAGTATCATTCTTGATTCATCGTCACTATTGTCATCTGATCTTCCATCTTCCTTTGTTTTTCTAAGTTTCTTTCACTACACGAGGACATTTTATCTTCACTTTCTATGTCCATTGCCCAATTGTAGGCTTCAAACGTACGATGACGAAGGAACTACTTTCATTCTCTTTCTCAGCAAAGGAATCAATCCTTCGATGAACCATCTTTTCTTAGTCCATCGGCTGGTTGGATTTCTAATTTCACCAATAACTCCTTCAGCCTACGATTATAGGCTTGTACATTTTCATGTTTTCCCTACTTCGTGTTGTATATCTCTGCTATGATTTTGTTGTCGTCTCTCAGAAGTTTGAATTCTTCCTGGAATTCTTTTTTTAATGCAGCCCATGTGGCTTTGTGTGCTACGTCTAATTTTGTATGCCAATCAATCACTATGCCTTTGAGAGTTGCTACAAATGCTCTCAGCCAATAGGCTCTGTCATCTTGACCATTTGCTACCCAAATTGTCTCACATTGCAATGTCTCACAGGATCCTCTGACCTGTTCCCTATGAACTTTGGAAGTTTATGCCACTCCACATTCGGACTTGCTAGAGGAGTCACCATCTTACCTCTTTGATGCACCTTTTGGGATGATAACCTATTTGGAGAGTTTTGATTCGTACATTCCGACGCATTTCCTGCACTCTCAGACACACCGCAATCCTCTACTCGTCCCTCTTCAACGTTCGTCACCCTTGGGCTGCCTTCGAGGTCCTTTCGGTGCTCCCTTTGACCTGGTGTTTTCGGCTTCGATCTTCCAATGTCCAATTCTTTCGTCAATGTCTAGTGTTCAATTTGGCGTATGGTCTCTATCAAACCGTCAGTAGGTTCTCTCTTACCTTCCCTTTTGGCCGACTCTGATGGTATTACTATTAACGGTTTTCCAACAGTCGGGTTGGCAAGTTCTCTGATGGCGAGATTGATGGGTTCTCTTTTGCTTTGTTCTTCATCCGAAGGTAATGGTACTAACAGCTCTCTGACTTGGTCGGCAAGGTCGGTGAGATCTGTTTACGCTTCATTGAGGAGCAATAGGCGTCATGCTATTTCTTCCCACTCTCCCTTTGTGTGTTCTCTTGTCCTGATGGTTCTCTTTCTCTCCCGACTACGGCTTTTGCTTACGCTTCAACTTCTACTCTCAATTGGACTCAAGCTTTCCCTCAGAAACCCTTCGCCTTCTTCAATTTCACCCCTCAGTCGTCTCCTTCATTCTCTCTATTCGATGATCCTTAAAGATCACCTAATCTCTTGACCTTGACCACGTTGTGGTCTCTTCCCGCCTCTATTGGGGTGTAAGGGCATGAATCTCTCAAATCTGACCCGATTTCTTGAAGGCAACAACACCAAATGTTTAGTGCTCTTCTAATAAATTAAATACATGAATTAATAATGGAGATGACAATGCATACCAGATACATGCGTAAAATATATCTTTATTTGCTCATGAAATTATTATAGAAGAAGACCAAAAATGGTCAAACAAGGACTAGAGTCAATCCGAGTAGATCATAATACTCTCCTTGATGATACACAATGTATTTAAAGGACTCGACGGTTACCAAGAGGAACAGAACCATTAACCAACCGATACTTGTAACTACCCACAACTAACAACCAATTAATACAAACAATTAATACATAGTCGGATAACCAATATTACTGAAGCATAATAATAGGCATTGTAAACCGACTACATGCATCTTTATGCTCCAGAATGCATAGTTTGTTTCATCGAACAATGGGGCTCTATTTGAAGAGAAACCTTCTTGACTCGCCATGCGTTCTTTCAAGATCTACCTTCTAGCAATTAGACTATTTTTGAAGGAACCCGCTCTGATACCATTTGATGAGCACACACACTTATATTGAGGGGGGGTGACTTAGTATTAGATAAATTTTTACTTATTTAAAAACCAACAACCATGAAAATAGCAATCACACAAGATCTACCAACTAAGAGACTCAAGATTTACGTGGACACCCTTTCGGGAGAAAACCACGGAGAAAAGACTATTTGGATCTAGTGTCCAAATCCAGTCAACAATAAAATTCTCTTTACAAATCTTTGTAGGCATCAACCTACTGGAGCCACCAATCCCCACCAATCTCTTCAATTAGGAGGCACTGACCTCCAAAGGAACAAAGCTTTTGTCTTCTTGAATATTGCTTCTTCAAAGCATGATGATCATGTCAAATTCCTTCATAAAATCTACTCGTAGATCTGCTATAAATCTGCTCATAAATCTGCTTTAAATCTGTTCAAAAATCTCCTTTAAATCTGCTTATAAATCTCCCTTATATCTGCTCATAAATCTGCTCATAAATATCCTTTAAATCTGCTCATAAAGTCTGATTATAATTTCTTCAGATCTGCTCATAAGTCTGCTAGTATATGGAAAGATATTGCATTGAATTCTTGCTTCTCATCTCCAACTTATCTTCTTTTATACCTCATCAAATACCTCTTTACCCAAGCGAGGTGACTCTCCCAAAGTGGGCGATCCCTCCAAGAGAGGTTGGCCCAGATAAAAGCAATAACTTTAATTTTAATTTCATTGAAAGAGGGTGACATCCTATGTGTGGTCAGCCCACATAAAAGCTGTATGAATTACCGAATGTGGGCATCATAAATTGGGCACCAAAATGATGCAATATGGGTCGGCCCAATAAGGATAAAATTCTGACTTTAAATACAATAAATATTTCCCATTTTTGTTTAATTCTTCTTTGCATATAACTTCTAAATTGATCCTCCTTTCACAGCAGCAATATGATGGCAGCAATTGTGTTCACTCTTTGACATCAATGACAACAATATGATGTCTAGAGATATTAAGTATAGTGGGAAAACATTATAATGCTTTATATCATTTGATCCAAAAAAGAATTGTAATATCTTGTTGATGTTGGTATTTATAGATGGGGTTTCGATGTAATCCCTTAGGAGGCTCTTATCGAATTTTCTATTAAATCTATACATATATGTTTATTTTATCTATTGAATAGAAATCCATTTCATTGTTGAGAGATTCCTTGTGTTAGCATGAATGAGTTGTTATATGCCATGCCATAGAATTTGCCACATTTCAATTGAAAAGTTTGAAATTTGATGAATATATTATAATCCCAAAAAATTTGTTTAAATTCATCTATAATATTCATCCATACAAATGAGTAAGATTTTAGTAAAAGCCCTAAAAGATTGTTGTGTCACTATCCAAAAATTTGGTTATGAACATCTGTATATCCACAACACATAATTATCACTGGAAAAATAAATTGAAGTAAATTAGCATATCCTCTGTTGCAGATGAATTAAGATGAACAGAAGCAGATGAAGGGCAGAGGCATCGTTTTGGTCAATTGTTCGAGTAGTTTATGGTAATACCCTATGTACATCCTTTCAAGCCAATTGTAATCACAGAGTTTGCACACAGAAGGTTTGAAAGCAATTGCTTGCTGCTGTGTGTAATCATTGCTACCATGAGTATTGGACTACAGAGCCTCAAAATTTGTCAAACATATATGCAATAGACTTTTGTATAGTTTATGTGATGAGCCCAACTGGCTCCTCTTCAAACCCCTGTAGTTTTAATTATCTTTTTGTGTTCTTTTGAGTTTTTTAAGAAAGTTTATAGAGAGAAATAGAAGGGGCGCAACATATAATTGCTCATAGAACTCAAATCTGAACTAGAATTGACAAAATGAAATTGCAGAAGGTATTAAATAACCATAACAATGAGATTGCATGTTTCAAACATACCCGAAATGCTCCAGATTATTTAATTAAGAAAATTAGTCCAATTGTCAGCCATGAATGGAGTAAACTGACAATTCCAAGCATAGGATGCAATAGAATGCAACCTCCAGCCTAAAACTGAAGCAGATGAAGGGAATAAGCTAGGCGCCAAAGAAGAATAGAATAAGCTAGGCGCCAAAGAAGAATATGCAAAACCCTCAAAGAAGAAGGCGTTTCTTCTCCAGAACTCCCACGCACTTGCCTGAAGAGCTACACAGAACAAAGGAAAATCATGTCCTCAACCAAGAAGTACGGCCAAGAAGCTGATCAGACCTCCTAATGAAGAAAGAAGCCAATCTCTCAACTCGTCCTGCCTTTTATTGAAGAAACTACTGAATACTGCACAAAAATTCTCATTGAAGCACTGTAGAACTTTTGAATTGAAGCCCCTGTTGTAGCAATCGTTCAACTGATCTTTCACAGTCTCACAATTACAGATCTGTGAAGAGTGAGCGTTCTTCAGAGATAAAATTCCTGAAACCCTTGTCTCAGAGAAAACCCACGCTCAGCAAAGCCAAGAGGAAATATCAAATAATCAATAATCAATAATGAGTTCGATTTCTCCTTTGTTTGCATATAAAGCCAAAAGGAACGCATCCCAAGGAAATGACACCATTTTCTCATTAAAATACATTTAAATGTATTTTTATTACTTTTCAATAGTCAAGTGAATAAATAAATGGCGCCCCTTTTGATAAAGTGTTTTATATTTCACTTAAATAAATTTAAGTGATTACTTTATTATAAAATCAAGTTGACTTTATAATATTCCGTCAAATAAAGTAAAACACTTTAATACACTGAAATATTAATATCTCCCTCATAACTCAATGTATTGACGTGCCGTCAGAAGCTGTCAAATCCTGAACTACCAAGGCATGCTATGAGCCAATCACTGAACTCCAAGGACAAAAACGACAAAACCCACCAAATAAGGCCACTGACCCTCTAACCCAACCTGTTAGCCTACGAGAGTCTGAGTAATAGGCTAACCACCATCAAACATGATCATGCCGA